>WPAB01000035.1:0-44272 GCA_010134655.1 Fragaria nilgerrensis | reverse complement strand
GAAGAGGCAGTTTGCAAACATTGTTCAGGCTGTGGTTGGAGGAAGTCGAATTGTCTGACATGAGAATGAACATTCTACAAACTCATTGTAGATTGAGCAATAAGGCCTCTTTGTGGATGATAAATGTTGCATGTTCCTCCTTGAAATAACACAGCAAGCCCCTTCTCTTGCAATTGACCTATGCTCAATAAGTTATTACGCAAATCAGGAGCATAGTACACATCCTCAATTACATACCTCAAGCCATTGAAAGTGAGCTTAATGGTGCCTTTGCCGGTGACACACATCTTCGAGTTATTCCCAAGTTTAACAAAATGTTGAAAATTTGTATTTAAACTGGAGAACAAACCTTTGTCACCGCACATGTGATTCGAACATCCCGAATCCAAAAACCATGCATCACTCCTTTTTGAATTTCCCCCACATAAGCCATTAAGAGCATCTCTTCTTCTTCATCTAACTCAGCATAGTTGGCTTCTCTATTCCATGCAGGACATTCATATTGAAAATGTCCCAAGTTTATGACACTTGAAACACTCAATAGTTGCTCGATTCAAACCTTGTCTGCCTCTTCCTCTCCCCGTTTGACCTCCTCGACCTCTGCCTCTATTCCCTCTCTCCTCTACTGCTTCCCTCTCCATTGGTGATCTTTAAGCTTGCTCTTCCCTTGAAACTCCATTGCTTTGATTCAATCTTTGTTCATGCACCAAAGACTACTTTGCAGCTCATCCAAAGTCATCGAGTCTAGATCATTTGATTCTTCTATGGAGCAAGCCACATGGTCGAATCTAGGAGTTAATGATCTCAGAATGTTTTCAACAATGTCAACTTGTGACATGTTTTCTCCACCATTCATTTTCAACTTGTTCACCAAGGTAAGTGTACGAGCAATGTACTCGTCCACCTTTTCTCCTTCTCTCATTTGAAGCACTTCAAAGTCTCTCTTCAAGGCTTGTCTGTGTGCACGCTTCACTCGGTTTGTGCCTTGATATTTCTGCTTCATGGAGTCCCAAATGCTCTTGGAACTCGACTTATCAAGGATGGTTTCCATGATAGTCCTATGGATGGCTTGGAAGAGGAAGTTCTTGACTTTGAGATCATCCTCCTTCACTGCTCTATTCTTTGACGCAGCTCTTCCTCTCTCTTTCTCTGTGCCTCAGTCTGTTGTCTTCCCTCAGCCACGACTGTAGAGAAGGTTGCAACTTGTTGATTCACCTGTGCTGTGGTAGGGATGCCTTCATCCACAAGCCTCCATAGCTTCCTTTGACGCAGGAAGTTTTCCATCAACATAGACCAATGGTCATAGTACCCATCGAAGATAAGTATGGACACAGGAGCTGAACTGCCTTCAGCTAGCAATTTCAATTGCGCAGCACTACTGTCAGCCATCGACTCTCTCTCTCGTGTTTCACTCTTTTGTTCTGCACTCACACTCAGCCCTTTAACAGGGCTCTGATACCAGTTTATTGGAATCAAGACTTGAATGCAATAAGCATTAACACAATAAAATGGTACTCAACACTCTGAGTTTATTCATTGAATGACTTGGCTATATAAAGCCTTGAAACATAACAGAAAAGCTAGAAATCATGCTCACTGACGACCGACTTGGCTATACAGGTAACCAACCTGCTAACTGAATTGAAGAATTCAAAAACAATCTTAAACCCTAGAGACTAGGACATTATTCTAACAGAATACTAATCAACTAGGATTTGGTCACCGAAATCCTAAAAGATAGGATTCAACACTAATGACACAAATATCCTCAACAACGAGCTCTTCCAAGCACCACCCGGAGGAAGCATAATTCTCCGAGAAGACAACGATAGAAATTCTGGACTCTTGAATTGCTTTTTGAAGGGCATGTGATATCTCATCTCCTGTATTAAGTCCTTCATCGTCTATGAAGGTTTTGATTCCTTTCCGGACCAAATTGCTGTACAGATGGCTTATGATATTGTTGCGTACATCCACACCTCTAAAACTGAGAAAGACATCATATGTCCATGACTGACGATCAAGAGTGGCAGAAGAAGAAGAAGAGGAGGATCCATACTTTTTGAAAAATATAGCAGAGGTTAGGAATACTCGGTATCAGTGATCACCGAAGCTGATTGAGTGATGTGTTTGTTAAAAGAGGGTGTGATTGAATCGGCTGTGATTCGGTTTGAACTTAAATTGAGAGGAGATGATCAAAGCTTGGAAGAAAACAACAAGATCGATCTACTGTGTCGACGACCTTCCATCACGCTAAGAAGTCGACCAACAATTGCATCGTAATACAATTACCCTTACCAACCGCGTTTCTCTGACGTCTTCAACGAGTTGGAAGGCCCACTATTAATTTGTATTGGACATTTAGCGGAGTAGGCGGAGACGGTACACGTCTTGGCGGTCAAGACCGTGGTGCACTGTTTGTCTCATCTCTCCGACGACGACGACCCAGACTCGCCCGGACACCAGCTGCTATATGTCCTACTGCGCTTGTATCGATTCTATTCACTCCAACTAATACTTCTCCTCAATCAAGCTTTGTATCGGTTCACTCCAATTCATGCTATTCGAGTCTAGTTAGAGATATATTAGACAAAGGAAAAAAAAAAAAAACACACACCATGCATATGAAGCTTTGTAAGCAATTCATGTTCCAATTGATGGAGCATATGAAGCCTAGAACAATACACACACCATGCATCACAGTACCAATCTCCAGCTCCAAAAAGAAACTTCAGAAAGTATTATCACTCAAACGGAAAATATGCTTACAGAGTTTGCTAGGACGAGCCTGCTATTACAACACAAACAGTAGTGGAACTTACAGCTAGCTATACGTATCTTTGCCGTCATCAATGTAATTTAATTGATTAACACTGTATTGTGAAGTGTGAACTAAAAACTAACGGTCAAAGTGCCGAAAAAAATGAACTCTTATGTGGAGGATCACTCACCGGTGTTGTTGGAAGGCTCTGTTAAAAAGAGTTTGGTACTAGCCTACCATTGTACATCTTCTCAAGTAGCTGTTTTGCATCAGGCCTCCTGAGAAGACCTTTGTTGTTTGGTACACCAGTCCCTAAACACACAGGGCATACGAGTTTCCCACAACCTGACAACAAGAAGAACCGATCACTCATCAAAGAAAATGAGTATCCATTGCAATAGGATACCACACAACAGAATGTTGATATGGGAGGGAAACAACGACTCCAATTTCACAACTATCTGCTATGGTTATGACGATTCTTATTTTTTATTTTTTATTTACTTGATTCAGTTTCTGATGACTGCAAATGCAACAAAACTGTGATTCGATGTTTATTAATATGGAACAAAAACAGAAATATGAGTCTCAATGGGAATTCATACCATAACAATTTGGACATTCTGTAAACTCATACACATCTTTAGCTCGTTTTCTGTTGAGAGATTTCCATTTTCCCGTACCACCACACATATCACCTGAATAAAAAGCAAAGAACAACTCAGCGACAAGCGTATACCGTATACCACATGTAAACAGTACATCTAAACTACAAGGAAAAGGTCAACAGAAAACGAGGCATAATTAAAGGAGAAGAAAGCACCGTGTGCCTCTCCTAACAAAGCCAAGCAAAAAATTTGAGGCATAATTAAAGCATCTCAATTAGTTATATCTAACCAGGACAACTAGTATTTGAGATGAAGATAACCACTGACGAACACCAGGAAACCTATTACCAACAAAGAAACAGGGACTCAAATATGAAATGATTATGAGAAGTGAGCTGGTACAGTATTTGTATTCTGCATTACGTTTCGTATGAAACAGACAATTACAATGCAGCGTGCAATTATAGCCTAGTGTTCATGATCTTAGACACCGAAAGCAAGTAAATGCAGTTAGCACGGTGCTCGTGATGCACAGTTCCAAGAGTGATCCATCAATTGGAAGGTATGTTAGATTTGGTCACAGTAGGTAAACAGCATACTATACAGCAAAGAAATCATAACATATCAATATATCATAGTTCTATATAAGGACTCATGAAGCAGAAAATGCACATGTTTTGAAGTTGGATTTTCAGGAAAACCCTAAACATAACTGCAAATTCAATTTGAAGTTTATCTATCTCTTATAAGCTTCAAGTTTTATCTGGATGGATAATAACTCACCGGTTGAAGGCAGGGATCAAAACTAGACCCATGAGATTCAAGGAAACCATTATGCACAAGTTATTGATACGCCTTCATCGTAAAACTCTGAATTGGATTTACTACATGAACCCCGAAGCTCCCCATCCCTGTGTACTTGACACTTGCAATACCATATTCAAACTCAAAGTTAAAAAGAAAGCTATTGGAACATGGCGTTAAGCCAGTGCCAGCCTCACTGAGCCGTCTTATTGTTGTATTGGATGGAATATAGTGCAACCACACATTACCACACAACTTCCACCAATGGTGGTCTTCTTCCAGCCCTTGAATGATGCACACACCATTAATGTAGATTGTACGTAATCTGAGAAATGAAACCCTGTAGTAGCATACATCAGTCTGATGATGAACATAGAATGCCAGTCCTCCTTTGCTTTCCCATAATTTGAAATTTCCAGGAATGTCAATTTTGAACTTGTATACTTCAACTCCTTTCCCATAGTATATACCCTTAGGCTGGGGCAACCTCTGAAAGCTCATACGACAGGTGAACCACTCTGGAATTTCACTTGCTGCAGGAAAGCAATCCTGGAACTAGATTGCCAGCATGAAAGAAACAGAGACAGCAGAGCTGAGACCTCTGAATTATCCCCCGTAAAGTATGTAGAAAAATTTCATTAAAGTCACTTTCTCAACATTTTTTGTAACACAAGTCCACCTTAATATTTTTTACCCATATAAGTCCACTTTTAAGCCTAAACCTGTAATTTTACTTTTATGATGTTCCTAAACTACCCTTTCCCTACAAATCAGTTTCTCTCCCTTATTCTCACACGAATCCTTTTCACTTTCTCTCTCTCTCCTCTCTCTCTCTCTCTCTCTTCTCTCTCTCTCTCCTCTGCTCTTCGTCTTCCTCCTCCCTCTCTTCTCTGATCTCAAATCTTCGGCCATGGCAGCGTCTTAGGCCAACACCAGCTCGACGACGATGGCTCAGCGCCGCTTGATAGATGACGGTGTTGCCAGATCGACGATGACAACTCCTGGATCTTGACGCCGCTAAATCACCATCTCTCTTACATCAATGACACTCAGCCCAGACTCATCATCAGTCCTGATCGGAGTCAGGAGCTCCGTCACCGACTCGCCGACCTTCCACGCCGCACTCGACTAGTTGGGAGCTCCTCATCTATGGCCGTCCGATTCGTCCGACGACGTATGGAGCCTACGGCTGATCTAGTCCTCTCGTCGTTGTCGTAGTGCCCTCGGCTATCGTCGTCCTTGATGAAGTAAGCTGAGAAAGCTCTCAAACTCTCCAATATGAGCGATCAATATCATTCCAGGTAAACCTCTTCTCCTTTCTTTGATTTTTTGAACAGCCTCAAAATGTTTGGTTCTGTGTTGATTTCGTTGCGTTTAGATTGATATAGAGCTTTTTGTGGTGTAGTATTGATGAAATTGAAGCCCGAATGTCTTAAATCTTTGACTGAATTAGGGCTTGGAAGAGATGAAGATGTTTGGTCAATGGAGAAGGATGATTTGGTCTGAAAGCTACTACTACTAGCACCTCTGCATAGTGATCTATATGGACATTGAATAATGTCAGTATTTTTTTATTGAAGTGACAATATCTTTTAATGTGTATTAGTATCTTTCCAACACTATGATAGTATTTTGTATCCAGGATCATAGTATTTTTCAATTTCTATGTTAGTATCTTTCTCAACCTTTGGTAGTAGATTTTGTTTTACTTGTCAGTAGCTTTTGTTCTGTTTGATAGTAGATTTTATCCTCGGTAACAGTAGCTATTATTTTGCTTAACGGTAGTAGTTTTTGTTGATAACCGTAGTAGTTTTCGTTGGTGATGGTAGTTTTTTTTTTTCTTTGTTGTAGTAGTTTTCGTTGTCAGTGGTAGTAGATTTTGTTGCTGGTGGAAGTATCTTTTGTTGTCAGTGGTAGTATCTTTTTTTGCTTGTGGTAGTATTTTTTTGTTGTTGGCGGTAGTAGCTTTTGTTGCTAGTGGTAGTAGCTTTTGTTGCTCGCGATAGTAGCTTTTGTTTATAGCGGTAGTTGTTTTTAATAGTCGTTTGTAGTAGCTTTTGTAGCTAGGGATAGTAGCTTTTGTAGCTAGGGATAGTAGTTTTTCTTGCTGGCGGTAGTAGCTTTTGTAGCTAGGGATAGTAGTTTTTCTTGCTGGCGGTAGTAGCTTTTGTAGCCGTGGTAGTAGCTTTTGTAGTCGGTGGTAGTAGTTTTTGTTGCTGGCGGTAGTAGCTTTTCTTACAGGTGGTAGTAGCTTTTCTTGCAGGTGGTAGTAGCTTTTCTAGCTAGGAATAGTAGCTTTTGTAGCTTGCGGTAGTAGCTTTTCTTGCTGGCTGTAGTAGCTTTTGTAGTCAGTGGTAGTAGCTTTTCTAGTCGGTGGTAATAGCTTTTATTGCTGGCGGTAGTAGCTTTTCTTACTGGTGGTAGTAGCTTTTATAGTCGGTGGTAGTAGCTTTTGTAGCTAGGGATAGTAGCTTTTCTTGCTGGCAGTAGTAGCTTTTGTAGTCGGTGGTAGTAGCTTTTGTAGTTAGGGATAGTAGCTTTTGTTGGTGGCGGTAGTAGCTTTCGTAATTGTCGAAAACCTCATCGGAATTCGGCCGGAGACATTGCCGGAGGTCGATCGGAGTCCGTCGGAGACCTTGCCGGAGGTCTGCCGGAGACTTTTCCAAGGAGAAGAGTGGTTGTTTACTTTTTACATTAGTGACATCTTTTGTAAGGGTTCCACTTCTGTGCCTTAAGGTATGGATACCCAACAAGTTTTGACTTGCTATAACAGGTTAAAGCAAACTAACACCGTTAACTCTCCGTTAAGTCTCTCTATATCTACAGTTTTCATTAGAAATGTCTACCATTCAAATGAGCAAAATCACACAAAAGTAGACTTTCTAGAAATCAAAATGATTCTTGAGACTGTCTACAACTATCATAAGAAACATCTACTATTGTCATGAAAAATATCACAGAAAATGTTGCAAGTCGAAAGACACATTTAACATAAGACACATCTACTGTTTTCATTAGAAAAGTAGACTTTCTACAAATCAAAATTGTTCATGAGATTGAATCAACCCAAGGTAAAATTTGCAACTCTACATTTAACATAAGATACATCTACTGTTTTTATTACAAATCTCTACCATTAACATAAACGAAATCAAAGAAAAGTAGACTTTCTAGAAATCAAAATTGTGAGATTGAGATTGAACCAACCGAAAGTAAAATTTTCAAGTCTACATTTAACATAAGACACGTCTACTATTTTCATTCGAAACGCCTACCATTAACATAAGAGAAATCAAAGAAAAGTAGACTTTCTGAAAATCTAAATTGTTCTTGAGATTGAACCAACCCAAGGTAAAAGATGCAAAGTCTACATTTAACATAAGACACAACTACTTTTTTCATAAGAAATGTCTACCATTAACATAAGAGAAATCAAAGAAAAGTAGACTTTCTGGAAATCTAAATTGTTCTTAAGATAGAATCAATAATGGAAGGTGAAAGTTACAAAGTCTACATTTAACATAAGACACGTCTACTATTTTCATTCGAAACGCCTACCATTAACATAAGAGAAATCAAAGAAAAGTAGACTTTCTGGAAAATTAAATTGTTCTTGAGATTGAATCAATAATGGAAGGTGAAAGTTGCAAAGTCTACATTTAACATAAGACACGTCTACTATTTTCATTAGAAACGTCTACCATTAACATAAGAGAAATCAAAGAAAAGTAGACTTTCTGGAAAATTAAATTGTTCTTGAGATTGAAGCAAATTAACCAAGGTAAAAAATACAAAGTCTACATTTAACATAAGACACAACAACTTTTTTCATAAGAAATGGCTACCATTAACATAAGAGAAATCAAAGAAAAGTAGACTTTCTGGAAATCTAAATTGTTCTTGAGATTGAAGCAACCCAAGGTAAAAGATACAATGTCTACCATTAACATAAGAGAAATCAAAGAAAGTAGACTTTCTAGAAATCTAAATTGTTCTTGAGATTGAACCAACCCAAGGTAAAAGATACAAAGTCTACATTTAACATAAGACACAACTACTTTTTTCATAAGAAATGTCTACCATTAACATAAGAGAAATCAAAGAAAAGTAGACTTTCTGGAAATCTAAATTGTTCTTGAGATTGAAGCAAACCAAGGTAAAAGATGAAAAGTCTACATTTAACATAAGACACAACTGCTGTTTTCATGAGAAATGTTTACCATTTAGATGGGCAAAATCATAAAAAAGTAGACATTCTGGAAATCAAAATTGTTCTTGAGATTGAATCAATGAATATTCACAAAATAAAAATTGACCGTCTAATGTGATCATTATAGTGAAACATGGCTATGGTATAAAATTCAACTGGATTCAACAATGTTCGGTGCTCGATCAAAGCGGTCAACCCTAATTCATCTTCACTTATCACACGAAAACTATCATACCTACCTCTTCGTGACCTAGTTTGGTGGATTCTTCAACACAATAAAGTGTCACATAGATGAGACATAACCACCCATGTAAAACTTTGAGGACGTTTACCACCCGAGGATAGGGCTCTCCTTATTGAAGCATAAGCGTAAATAGGGTTGACCGCTTCGATCGGGGCCCAAACATTGACGAATTAAAGTGATTTTCCTACCGTAGCCGTATTTTACTATATCGATCACATCCTATTTCATGAGATTTTTGAAAATTTTGCTTTCTCTATATAGTTGGCTCACAAAGTTGTACACTAGCATATAACCTACCAAACAAGTTATATCACATTAGTAAGCATGTTATAATTCCGATGACTAAAATTTACAAAATAAAAATTGACCGTATGATGTGATCATTATAGTGAAACATGGCTATGGTATAAAATTCAACTGGATTCAACAATGTTTGGGGCTCAATCAAAGCGGTCAACCCTAATTCATTTTTACGTCTCACACGAAAACTATCTTACCTACCTCTTCGTGACCTATTTTGGTGGATTCTTCAACACAATAAAGTGTCACATAGATGAGACATAACCACCCATGTAAAACTTTGGGGCCGTTTACCACCCGAGGATAGGGCTCTCCTTAGTGAAGTATAAGCGTAAATAAGGTTGACCGCTTCGATCGGGGCCCAAACATTGGCGAATTAAAGTGATTTTTTTACCGTAGCTGTATTTTACTATATCGATCACATCATATTTCACGAGATTTTTGAAAATTTTGCTTCCTCTATATAGTTGGTTCACAAAGTTGTACACTAGCATATAACCTATCAAACAAGTTATATTACTTTAGTAGGCATGTTATGATTTCGATGACTAAAATTCACAAAATGAAAATTGACCGTATTATGATGTGATCATTATAGTGAAACATGACTATGGTATAAAATTCAACTGGATTCAACAATGTTCGGGGCTCGATCAAAGCGGTCAACCCTAATTTATATTCATTTATCACACGAAAACTATCTTACCTACCTCTTCGTGACCTAGTTTGGTGGATTCTTCAACACAATAAAGTCTCACATAGATGAGATTTAACCACCCATGTAAAACTTTGGGGACATTTACCACCCGAGGATAGGGCTCTCCTTAGTGAAGCATAAACGTAGATAGGGTTGACCGCTTCGATCGGGGCCCAAACATTGGCAAATTAAAGTGATTTTTCTACCGTAGCCATATTTTACTATACCGATCACATCCTATTTCACAAGATTTTTGAAAATTTTGCTTCCTCTATATAGTTGATTCACAAAGTTGTACACTAGCATATAACCTACCAAACAAGTTATACCACATTAGTAGGTACGTTGTGATTCCAATGACTAAAATTTAGATGCAGTTGTGAAGTGGGTCCCACCAGTGGTCCGTGATATTTTTCGATGAATTTTTCCGACACTGGAGCTATTTTCTATGCATTTTTAAAGTTTTGAAATGGTGGGAAAAAAAAGTAAAACTTTAATGACATGGACAGATTAGTGACTTAGGACGAATGAGGTCGCAACATGTGGCAATTAGTATTGAATTTTCAGAAAAGGAATCCCCCGAAATGGAAACTTACCATTCATTTTATAGTAGATTTCCATAAATAGTAACTTTTGTTTTTAAAGCATAACTATCCCCCCAAAATAGAAACTTACCCTTCATTTATAGTTGATTTCTATAAATAGTAACTTTTGTTTTTAGAGCATAACTATCCCCCCAAAATGGAAACTTACCCTTCCTTTTATAGTTGATTTCTATAAATAGTAACTTTCGTTTTTAGAGCATAACTATCCCCCCCCCAAATGGAAACTTACCCTTCCTTTTATAGTTGATTTCCATAAATAGTAACTTTCGTTTTTAAAGCATAACTATCCCCCCAAAATGGAAACTTACCCTTCCTTTTATAGTTGATTTCCATAAATAGTAACTTTCAGAAAGTCTACTTTTGCATGTCAGTTAGCTCATGTTATTATTAGACTTAACTCATGTTAATAGTAGACTTTACATCTTAGAGTACTTGATCCAACTTTGAAGAACAAACTCAAGAACGAATTTTCAAAAAGTCTACTTTTTTGTGATTTTGTTCATCCAAATGATAGACATTTCTCATGAAAAAAGTAGTTGTGTCTTATGTTAAATGTAGACTTTGTAACTTTCATCTTCAATTATTGATTCAATCTCAAGAACAATTTTGATTTCCTAAAATCTACATTTTTGTGATTTTGCTCATCCAAATGGTGGACATTTCTCATGAAAATAGTAGTTGTGTCTTATGTTAAATGTAAACTTTGCAACTTTCACCTTCCATTATTGATTCAATCTCAAGAACAATTTTGATTTCCAGAAAGTCTAATTTTTTGTGATTTTGCTCATCTAAATGGTAGACATTTCTCATGAAAATAGTAGCTGTGTTTTATGTTAAATGTAGACTTTGCAACTTTTGCCTTTAATGGGTTCAATATCAAGAACCTTTTGATTTCCAGAAAGTCTACCTTTTTGTGATTTTGCTTATCAAAATGGTAGACATTTCTCATGAAAATAATAGTTGTGTTTTATGTTAAATGTAGACTTTGCAACTTTTGCCTTTAATGAGTTCAATATCAAGAACCATTTTGATTTCCAGAAAGTCTACTTTTTTGTGATTTTGCTCATCTAAAAGGTAGACATTTCTTATGAAAATAATAACTGTGTCTTATGTTAAATGTAGACTTGCAAATTTTACATTTCGTTGGTTCAATCTTAAGAACCCTTTTTATTTCCAAAAAGTCTACATTTATGTGATTTTTCTCATCTAAATGGTGGATATTTCTCATGAAAATAGTAGTTGTGTCTTATGTTAAATGTAAACTTTGCAACTTTCACCTTCCATTACTGATTCAATCTCAAGAACAATTTTGATTTTCAGAATGTCTACTTTTTTATGATTTTGCTTATCTAAATGGTAGACATTTCTCTTGAAAATAGTAGTTGTGTCTTATGTTAAATGTAGACTTTGCAACTTTCACCTTCAATAATTGATTCAATCTTAAGAACCATTTTTATTTCCAGAAAATCTACATTTATGTGATTTTTCACATCTAAATGGTGGATATTTCCTATGAAAATAGTAGTTGTGTCTTATGTTAAATGTAGACTTTGCAACTTTCACCTTCCATTATTGATTCAATCTCAAGAACAATTTTGATTTCCAGAAAATCTACTTTTTTATGATTTTGCTCATCTAAATCGTAGACATTTCTCTTGAAAATAATAGTTGCGTCTTATGTTAAATGTAGACTTTGCAACTTTCACCTTCAATAATTGATTTAATCTTAAGAACCATTTCTATTTCCAGAAAGTCTACATTTATGTGATTTTTCTCATCTAAATGGTAGATATTTCTCATGAAAATAGTAGTTGTGTTTTATGTTAAATGTAGTCTTTGCAACTTTCACCTTCCATTATTAATTCAATCTCAAGAAAAATTTTGATTTCCAGAAAGTCTATTTTTTTATGATTTTGCTTATCTAATTGGTAGACATTTCTCATGAAAATAGTGGTTGTGTCTTATGTTAAATGTAAACTTTGCAACTTTCACTTATAATTATTGATTCAATCTCAAGAACAATTTTGATTTCCAAAAAGTTTACTTTTCTTTGATTTCTCTTATGTTAATGGTAGCCATTTTTTATGAAAAATGTAGTTGTGTCTTATGTTAAATGTAAACTTTGCAACTTTTGCCTTCAATGAGTTTAATCTCAAGAGAGCATACAAGAGGAATTAGTTTCTTGCAACGAGATCAATTTTAGTAAGAAATTGACATATCGATGAGACAAGAGAGAGAGATCGACGAGACAAAGGTGTTCAAATTGTTTGAGTTAGAGAGAGAGAGAGAGAGAGAGAGAGAGAGAGAGAGAGAGACTAACCCCGTTAGTGAGAGAGTGAGAGTTAGTTTGAGATTTAAATTGGATGACCAGTCAAACAGGTAGCAGGTCATCATTAATCTAGTTGGACCAATCATAAGCAACAATGTGGTTAAGGTATCCATACCTTAAGGCACACAAGTATTTGCCTTTTTGTAAATATAAAAGAGAATATCTAATTTTTTTTGTTAGATGGCAGTCTGTAATTATGTTGAACTTCAATACCTATTTAGGCTTGGATGGACTTATGTGGGTAAAAATGTTGGGGTGGACTTATGTGGGAAAAAATGTCTCAAAGTGGACTTATATGTAATTGGCCCTAAAGTATTCTCTTTCTTCATCTTTGCCAAGTTATAGTAGAAAATAAGGATTCAATATGATTTGGTATGCTTCAATGTATTATTCTTCTCCATATAGGAGGTTTATATAGAGATACAATTGTAGTGCTAATAGGAAAATATTTCCTACACCTATACATAATATTTAACCTACACATACAAGGAAAGTAAATATATTCAAAATATTCTACACTCCCCTCAAGTTGGTGCATAGATATCGATCATGCCCAACTTGCCAACCGAGTTGTCAAACACTTTCCTTGACACTCCTTTTGTGAGAACATCTGCTAATTGATCTTCCGTATACACGAAAGGGAAACGAATGATTTTCCTGTCCAAGTTTTCCTTAATGAAATGCCGATCTACCTCCAAATGTTTTGTCCGGTCATGCTGATCATGAACAAGATTTTGAGCAATTTCAATAGCAAATGTGCTATCACAATGCAAGTCCATGGGTTTCTTGAGTTTGAAACCTAATTCTTTCAATACATTACGAATCCATAGCATCTCACAAACTCCATGTGCCATACCTCGAAATTATGCTTCAGCACTTGATCTTGCAACGACTTTTTGTTTCTTACTACGCCAAGTTAAAAGATTTCCTCCAACAAATGTAAAATACCCAGATGTAGACCGTCTGTCAGTCTTATCACCAGCCCAATCAGCATCCGTGTACCCTACAACTTCTGATTCACCCTTCTTTTCAAATAACAAGTATTTTCCAGGTGTCATCTTAAGATACTTTAGAATACGATACACTGCATCCATATGGGACAATGCATAAATTGACTAACCACACTCACAGCATAAGCAATATCAGGTCTAGTATGAGAAAGATAAATAAGTCTCCCTACTAGACGTTGGTACCTTCTTTTATCGGTTGGAACTTGATTCGGATAGATGGCAAGGTTGTGATTCATCTCAATTGGTGTCTCAACAGGCTTGCAGTCAAGCATTCCGGTCTCAGCTAACAAGTTAAGTACATACTTTCGCTGGGATAAAGAAATCCCCGTCTTTGACCTTGCAACTTCAATTCCGAGAAAATACTTCAACTGTCCAAGGTCCTTCATCTCAAACTCCTTTGAAAGGTACTTCTGTAGAGCCTCCATCTCCTTTGGGTCATCTCCTGTAACAATCATATCATCAACATACACAATCAGAGCAGTGATCTTCCCCTGACTATGTTTGATGAACAAAGTGTGATCTGAGTTGCTTTGTTGATAACCAAATGTCTTCATTGATTTCGAGAATCTTCCAAACCAAGCTCTAGGAGACTGCTTCAAACCATACAGAGACTTCTTCAACTTACAAACCTTTCCAACATCGCAAGGTCTACATTTGACTCCTGGGGGCATGTCCATATACACCTCTTCTTCCAAGTTTCCATTGAGGAAAACATTCTTCACATCAAACTGTCGTAGAGGCCAATCTTTAGTTGCCGCAAGTGAAATCAAGATTCGAACAGTGTTGATCTTTGCTACAGGCGCAAACGTTTCTTCATAATCAATCCCATAACGTTGGGTGTATCCTTTGGCAACTAATCTGGCTTTATACCTGTCAATGCTCCTATCGGCTTTAAGTTTAACCGTAAATACCCAACGGCATCCAACGGTCTTCTTTCCAATAGGTTTATGAATAACATCCCAAGTCGAGTTCTTTTGCAAGGCTTCTAGTTCTTCATTCATCGCTTGAGTCCATTTAGGATCCGCCATTGCATCCTGTACAATACTAGGAATAGAAACACTGGATAATTGATTAATGACAAGAGCATGTGACTCAGCCAACCTATGGCTAGACATGTAATTAGCTATAGGATATTTAGCTTTGGCTTTGATGTCTGGTTCATATTGTTTCTTTGGAATACCCTTGGTAACCCTCTGTGACTTCCTAGTTACAATATTATCTACCCCAGATAATTGGTTTGAATTTAAAGATACCTGAGAAGGGACATTCACAGCGGATTCTTCGGTTGATGGTGTAGAAAAGGGAAAAGTATCCAAAGAGCAAGTGGTCGAATCAGTTGAAAATAGTGGTTCTTGTCGGTTTGCATCAGCCGATCCATGCGCGACATGTGGCCCTATCTATGTGCCTGCCTCTTCTAGTCCGACAATCTCTTCTTCGTCAGTCGTGCCAACCTCTCTGTGCATGACATGTGGCACAGCTTCACTCCCCAAAACTGGATCAACGCAGTCACGTGACCCAAGCTGAAATTGTGGCTCGGCTTCCGCTCCGTTTAGCTCATGGCTCGGCTCACTTGGCTCACATTTTATTGCATCAGAGGAGATTCGCTGTTGTTCGACACGTGGCACGCCATCAACCACTACGACGCGAGGCCCACTGTTTTTGTCAATGTTGGTCTGCTCTATACGACGTCGTTTTCATGATTTTTGTTTCCTCCTACTCCAAATCTCGACTCCAATTCTTCTAATTCTTCAAATTCTTCGAATGCAAATAAATTTCGAGAATTCCCTTCATATGCTCTCTCCCCCTGAAGGGAAGACTCTGATACTCCCCCTGAGTAGTAAGGCTCAGATTCACGAAAAGAAACATCAAGAGATACATGCATGGTGTCTGTAAGAGGATCATAACATCTATATCCTTTCTGAAAATCTGCATAACCCACAAAGATACACTTTCTTGCATGGGGATCAAGCTTACTCCATTGTTGTTTTGGAATATGAACATACATTGTACATCCAAATACATGAGGCTCCAAGTTAGGCAACGAAGGAACCGAGAGAAGATTCTGAAGCTGTTGTAGAGGGTTTTCACATTCAATAACCCGAGAAGGGGTACGATTAATGAGGTAGGCAGCAGATGTCACAGCTTCTCCCCAATATTCTACAGGTACATTCATGCCAAACAAAGAGGCACGGACAACTTCAAGCAACTGCCTATTTTTTCTCTCTGCCAATCCATTTTGTTGAGGAGTATAAGTATTTGAAGTTTGATGTCGAATTCCATGTAACTTCATAAACTCTTGCATAGGACCATTAATATATTCTCCACCATTGTCAGACTGGAAAACTCGAACAACCTGTTGATACTGTGTGGACACCATCTTGTAAAATTCTTTGAATCTAGAATAAACATCGCTCTTGTTCTTCAATAGAGACACCCAAGTCGTACGGGTACAATCATCAATAAACGTCACAAAATACCGGGCGCCAGAGAGAGAAGGAATTTCTGCAGGACCCCACACGTCAGAGTGAATCTTCATAAATGGAACAAGACTTTTATTTAGGCTTGGTGAATATGAAATACGGTGGCTCTTGGCCAGTTCACATTATGTCACAATGAAAATCTGAGTAGTCGACACCCGAAAATAATTGCGGTTGCAACTTCTTAAGATAACCGAAGTTTAGATGACCCAACCTGCGGTGCCAAAGCCACACATCTTTCTTAGCACTCTCAGCTCTATTGACCTAATTAGCTTGACCCAAAGACTGCATATGTTTTTCTCTTGTCTTTGTCAGATCTAGGTAGTACAATGTCCCTTTTCTCACTCCATAACCCAAAATCCGCCGCGTCAGAATGTCTTGAAATACACAGAAAGACGAATAAAAGGTGACAATACATGATAATTCTTAAATGATTTGGCCAACTGAGAGAAGATTGTATGACAATGAAGGGACGACTAATACAAATCAAGGGTTAATGTGTTTGATAGGACAATAGAGCCTTCTCCGGTAACCGGAGTTGGAGTACCATCAGCGGTAGAAACATATTTTGAGAGGAGGGTTTTAATTTTTTTCAAGAGGCTAGGATCATTACACATGTGATCTGATGCTCCTGTATCAATAATCCAGGACCTATTCATAGATACCTTACCACTCATACCTGACTGTGTGACATTGGAGGCATTGGATGGTTGGTCTTCTCTCTGTAGTGGTTATGACAGTTTTTGATTGATTCTTTCGGGGTTTCAGGGTGAAATCCCACCAATCCGGGTACCCAATTGTTTCAAACACTACCAGGAGAAGTACTTTAGCCGACGAATTATTTTCGTCGGCCTGTTATCCTAACTCGTCGGCTAAAGTCTTAGCCGACGAGGCTTCGTCGGCTATAGTGTCGTCGGGAAAGGGTCGTCGGCGATGACTTAAGCCGACGACCCTAGAGACCGTCGTCGGCTATTGTCCAGACTTTAGCCGACGAACTATTTTGTCGTCGGCTTTTGTTCATGAATTTAAGCCGACGAAACAGACTCTATCTTTCGTCGGCTATACTCCCAGACTTTAGCCGACGACAGAGGACGTCGTCGGCTATACTCCAAGCCTTTAGCCGACGGAGCTAATATATTCGTCGGCTAAAGTATATAATTAAAAAATTTAAAAATAATTATAGCC
The DNA here is from genome assembly GCA_010134655.1 of Fragaria nilgerrensis. Lineage (NCBI taxonomy): Eukaryota > Viridiplantae > Streptophyta > Magnoliopsida > Rosales > Rosaceae > Fragaria > Fragaria nilgerrensis. The sequence continues at coordinate 27,042 of WPAB01000035.1, read as the reverse complement.
GACGAAATAGAGCCTCTTTCGTCGGCTATAGTGAGTTTAGCCGACGAAACATGCCATAATTCGTCGGCTAAACTATAAAAAAATAAAAATAAAAATACTATAGCCGACGAATTGTGGCGTATTTCGTCGGCTATAACTCCATTCCAGTATAAAAAAAAATACATAAAATTCTTAAATTACCATTCCAAGCAAGCTGCAAAATACACCAAAACAATTCCATATATATAACCAACAAGAAGCACATAAAACTATATAAGGTATCAACTACACAAAATCTAAATGATCTAAATCAATATCCGGATCTGGGGCCTGCTGGTGAGGAGATTCCGGCAGCTCAGGTATGTCTATAGGCGCAGGCATGGACGGAGGTGGAAGTCCCTGAAGCTGGGCAGCTGCCAAATCCTGGAAGTACTGGTACATCTGCTGCTGCTGGGCATGCTGGGCGGCATGTAGGGCTCTAGTATAGGATCTATATTCGGCGAACTGGGCGGCATGAGCGGCAGCCTGAGCGTCAGCATGAGCAGCCTGAGCGGCTTGCTCTCTCCGTAGTCTCTCAACTTCTGACTCTAGCTGAGTCGTCCTGCTGCTGGTCGAGGCTGCCTTTTGTTGAAATCCTGGAGTGGTCTTCAAGACCCCCTGGCCCTTCTTTCCTAGACCCCGGCAGTAGAAGTTGTTTTCTCGCGGTGGGAAGGCTGTGCCCATGATCCTCGCCCCAACCCTCGGATCTGAAGTGTCGATCCGGGAAATGGCTTCGGACATCTCTTCCTCCTGCGTGTCCGGCCATGTCTCCCTCACTATAGCACTCATCACCTCGTCACTAGCCTCCCTCACCCTTGCCTAATTGGATAGGAAAAAAATTATTAATTAACATTTTAACATATATATTAGTAAAATTAAAAATTCCGTAAAAATGAAAGATTACTTACTATATCCTCATGGGAGTCAGGATATGCCTTCTCGTACGTATAGACGTACTGGTTGACCTCTGGATGTTTCCTGGCCGCCTCGTCCATGAAGACAGCGAACGGTCTAGAACCGGCATGATGGTTCCTTGTGTTGCGTTGCCGGTTCTGAGCGTTCGCCCGGGAAACCGCCTTCAAAGAAAAAAGTAAACTATTAGTAAAATATTTTAAAACGCACGTACTTAATGATAAATTAACTAATTAATTTATTTAAATACCTGTTTACGAGGGTTGTTGAATTCTGATGTCAGAAGCCAACGCCACTCGTACTCTCTGTACTGAAACTCAGCAGGGGTAGCATAACGTGCGTTCCCGTGCGTAGTCCAATGGGTCCGCAACTCGTTCTTCCACTCCTTGTACCTACAGATACAACAAAAATATTAAAATATTATTAATATGACATACAGTTTTGTTTTTTCATTAATTTCCCAACGTACCTTCCCCCATGCACAAAGTCAGCCCAGCTGCTCTTCAAGGGTTCGGGAACCTCAAACCACACCTGCATTTAACCGTTTATTAGTTTAGTTTTTCCAGAAATCTACAATGTAATACATAATATTATTCAGGCATTTTGTAAACTCACCGACATCGCGTTATGGACCATGTCTTTAACCTCCTGCGGGACCTCGCCCCAGTCTGACCACAACATAGGGACTCTATCCCTAATGAGCGCTCCCACGCGGCCGGAGTACGTCCTCGACTTTCCGCCCGATACTACGTCGCCATCCCCGTCAGTACCGATGACAATCCTCCCTGAGGTACCGACGATCTTCTCCAGAGCCTTCCCTGTGACGGGGCCTCTCTTCTTCTTTGCCGGCTTCGCTCCGACGGTGCCTATGACATGATAAACCAAATTGATTATTAAAATCGGAATCGGAGAATTATAAGAAAACAAATCATTCATCTTTCATTACCTGAGGGCGAGGACGCGGACGCGACGGATTCCGCCTCCGATGATGATACCCTCGCGGAAATAAGAGGCGTATCAAAAGGCACGAACCGGTACGCCGCTGATGGAGCCACTGGCGGGGGCAGTGGATAAATCGGCGTCCCTGAGTCATCGACTACAGGTATGGCCGGTATCATCCGCGGAAGGAATAGGTGAGGCGGCGGCATCTGTACCCCAGATGACCCACTATCCGAAGAAGTAGGAGCTGGAGTGGGCGCCCGGTGTATCTCAGGCATACGGGGTGCAGACATCTCCGTCTGAGGCTGAGCAAACAACTGCCTCGCGGAATAAAGGAAGCCCCGCTGCCTCGATGAAGGGGGCACCTCCGGCTCCCTCTGCGCCGTCTGCAGAAGGCTCGCATGTCTAGCTGTCATAGGGCCCTGAAACGACGTCTGAGGGTTGCTAGAGGTTCCCTCAGACGATACGGACCTTTGGCCCTTCGAACCCTTCGTCGATCTAATATTACCGCTCATCCTATTTAAAATATTAATTTGAATCAAGGCCACAAAATCAAAAAATGCAAACTCATTTTAAAAATGTAAAAAATATATACACTTCCTAAATACTATTTTTCACTTCCTAAATACTATTTTTCACTTCCTAAATACTAATTTTTCACTTCCTAAATATACACTTCAAAAATAAAAATATACACTTCCTAACAACACCACAACATTGCAATTGACCGGAAAATCAAAACAAACACAAAATACAAAACAAATGTACACATTTCCTAAATACTAAATACAAATATACACTTATTAAATAACAATATACACTTCCTAAATACAAATATACACAACAACACCACAACATTATATACACAACAACACCACAACATTACACTTATTAAAAATAACCGAAGCTCAAAAAACGTACTCGAGGAGGAGAAGGGAGGACCGGAGCAGCAGCAGAATTCGGCCGGAGCAGCAGGAGGAGGTCGGCCGGCCGGAGGAGGAGGAGGAGGAGGAGGCCGGCCGAGAGGGAGAGGGAGCGGAGGCCGGCCGGAGAGGGAGAGGGAGGGAGAGGGCGAGGGAGAGGGCGAGGAGAGGGAGAGGGAGAGGGAGAGGGCGGCGACCGGGAGAGGGAGCGGAGGCAGAGGAGGCGAATTTCGGAGAGGGAGAGGAAAAGGATGGAGGCTAGGGCATACAACCAGTCGAGCTGGGTTATACCCGAAGACTTTAGCCGACGAAATAATAATTTCGTCGGCTAAAGGTAATAATTTCGTCGGCTAACCGAACACTTTAGCCGACGAAATAATAATTTCGTCGGTTAAAGATAATAATCTCGTCGGCTAAGCTAAAATTCGTCGGCTAAACCTTTGAAATTCGTCGGCTAAACCTTTGAAATTCGTCGGCTAAACATTTGAAATTCGTCGGCTAAACACAAAATTCGTCGGCTATAATCTTTTAAATTCGTCGGCTTTATAACTTTTTATACATTCATCAAACTGTGACTGCTGCTCGTGATGATCAAACTTGAGAACGGAAATCCGACCGTCAGATCTGACCATCATGATAAAATACATGTATGAAAAAAATTCAACTTGATCAAACAAGGTTAAGGGCTCGATCCGGACGGTCAATCCGTTAAGTCAAACCCCTAAACGCACAGGAAAAGGTCATTGGACTGTCTAAATTACGTATTTTGGCCGGACCTTCAACTGAAAATAGTTTTCAAATTGATGAGACACAACAAGTCGTATAAAATTTTACGCAAAATAACCACCGAAGATAGGGCTACCCATAGGGAGAAAGAATTGAAAATTGGATTGACCGCAACTATCGGCACCGAGACATGACCGGAATACCTTGATTTTTCAACCGTAGACGTATTTCACCATTCTGGTCATGTCTTATTTCATGACTTTTTCACGTTTGAAGGTTCTACGTATAGTTTGTTTTTGAAACGGAACATTTACCTAACACTTACTAAACAAGTTATACAACATTAGTAGGCATGTTCTGACTGTGATGATCAAACTTGAGAAAATAAAATCCGACGGTCAGATCTGACCATCATGATAAAATACATGTATGGGAAAAAATTCAACTTGATCTGACCAGGTTAAGTGCTCGATCCGGACGGTCAATCCCGTAAGTCAAACCCCTAAATGCACGGAAAAGGTCGTTGGACCGTCTAAATTTCGTATTTTGGCCGGACCTTCAACTGAAAATATTTTCAAATTGATGAGACACAACAAGTCGTATAAAATTTTACGTAAAATAACCACCGAAGATAGGGCTATAGTATGTAACAGAAAAAGTTTAGGGTTTAGCCGACGAATACCCTAAATCATCGTCGGCTATACTATGTAATAAAAAAATAAAAATTAATAAAGCCGACGAAATATTAGGGTATTCGTCGGCTAAGATGATTTTGGCCGACGACTTCTACTATACTTCGTCGGCTAAGATAGTTTTAGCCGACGACTTTCATTTTAATTCGTCGGCTTTAAGATCTTAAGCCGACGAATTCCTTTTCAATTCATCGGCTTAAGTTCTTTTAGCCGACGACTTCCTTTTCAATTCGTCGGCTATAAGTCCTTTAGCCGACGACTTTTAGTATTCTTCGTCGGCTAAGACGGTTTAGCCGACGACTTTTAATTTATTCGTCGGCTAAGAGAGTTTAGGCCGACGACTTATGTTGTATTTCGTCGGCTTAAGTAAAAAATACAGACCCTAAAACAGAAGGTTTAAACCATACAAATTTCCTGTTCATATATCACCAAAATTCATATAAAATAACAGAAATATGAATTCAACATATGTAAACTAGAAATGAAGGTAATACAATCTTTTTTATTACAAATTAATGTATTACATCCGAAGAAATTAAAACTAAGGCTCGTAATCGGAATCATCCGATGAGTCTTCTTCGGTGTCAGAATTAATTTCTGGTAATCTATGTCTTTCCTCATCGCCAGAGTCTTCGTCTGTTTCTTGATTTGGATCAACATCAATAAGCCTTGGCTCTTCATCACGAATTCGCACCGAACGACCCGCTTTAAAATTATTAAGGCGAACGGTAGAGGAGTTAGGAATACCTATTGCGTTGGGCTCTTGATACGCAACATCTTCTTCCTGGTCTTCGGCCTCTCCAAGTGTAGCCGCCCGGTAAATGTTTCGAGGGTGCACAAGGTTGACTACTTTCCACGCGTCACCCTTAGCAAGGTCATCAAGATAAAACACTTGTTTTACCGATGTGGCAAAAACGAACGGGTCATCTTCGTAAGAACTTGTAGCAGTGTTCACCGATAATATTCCGTACTGATCGGTCTTCATGCTCTGCGGGCTAGTATCAAACCATCTACACTTGAAGAGGTGCACTGTCATGCCTTCACCGTAAACGAGTTCCACCACTGAATCAAGAACACCGTAATAGTCAACTCCATTCCGCCCACCATGCGCCATCACCCAGAATTCTGTGTTCTCCGTCTGCTGTCTCTCTGTTCACATATAAATTGCACGCCATTCACCTTGCACATCGGATAAACTCTTGACATTATCGGCTTCATCGCTAGAAGTCTTAGTTCGTGTGACCAATTTGGGTGACCATCAAATTGAATGGTTCATCTGCAATTTACAATTTAACATTGTAAATATAGATAATTATGCACTAAACATAAATACGTACATAAATATTGAATTACGTACCCAGCCGCCAAAATAATTTGCGAACTCCCTGTTGTGGTACTCGAGATCACCTTGAATGTCTGGACAATATAGATGGATGTCTTTCCAGTATTCAACTTCTGGACAGTTAATCAATACCCACCAGTGGGCAATGACTAGCTCATGTGGTTGCAACTTGTAGGAGTCTGGCAAAATTCCATAAACTTCAACATCACTGGAGAGTATGGAAAGAGTGAACTTCGGTACATCTACCGGCATGGCTTCGTCTGTTTCCTTCAACGCTCCTAAATACAACTTCATGTAGGTGACGCACTCGTGCGCAATATATGCTTCAGCTATACATCCTTCAGGCGCGGATTTATTAGCCACATAATCTTTGTAGTCTCCAAGTTGCCTATAAATCAAGTTGCAAAGTGTTATGATTATTGAACATGTATATAGAAAAATTGGATTGAGGAATTCAGTGTAAAAAACGTACCTTTCCATGGGATACATCCAAGTGTAGTGTACTAGACCGGTAAGCAACAATTGCTCGGGAAGATGGATCATCAGGTGAGGCATGATGTCAAAAAAATTTGGAGGAAATATCCTCTCAAATTTACACATGATATAAATGATGTCCTCTTGCATTTCCCGGAGGTTAGATTTTGTCACTTCCCGTGTGCATAACTTCTGGAAGAATCTTGCCAACGCTACTAACGGCTCCACCACCTGACGGGGAAGGAACGGTCGAATAAAACAGGAAGAGAGAGAGTTGTAGCAGGATATGACAGTCATGACTCTTCAACCCGTACATCTTATTGTCCCGGAAGTTCACACACCGGGCTATATTTCCTGCATAGCCTGAAGGATACTTCACACAACTCACCTGAAAATTACGTTCTTCTGGTCAGGTTCACGGTGTAAGGAGCTTGAGGCATTTTTTTTTCCCTTCTTCAACCACAGATGTCTTCTTAACTGCATTTTTTTTAGATCAATGCGTGCCTTAGGACCGTCTTTCGTCTTCCCCCCAAGTTCAGCACTGTGCCCACCACACTGTCGCAAACATTCTTTTCTATGTGCATCACATCTAGGTAGTGCCTGATCAACAACTTACTCCAGTATGGGAGTTCCCAGAATATGCTCTTATGTGTCCAGAATTTGTACCTGTCGGGTCTTTCAGGTATTGCTGCAACAATATTGGGATGATTGCTGAGCTGCCCAAAATCGTACTCATTAAGCACTGCTAAAATTTCTTCTCCAGTCCATCTTCTGGGAGGCACACCGTGTTCTACGGTCCCATCAAATGCCTTGTCATCGAACCGCCATCGTGATTATATGGAAGGAAAGCACGGTGACCCAATCTGCATATCTTGTTGCAATGACTGCTGCTCCCCTCATCGCTAAGGCACTCTGGACAAGCCTTGTATCCCCTAACAACGTTGCCCGACAACATCCCACGGGCAGGAAAATCACTGATGGTACCAACAACCATGACATGCATCTGGAACATCTCGTGCATGTACTTGTCATAAGTGGGATGACCAACTTCCACAAAAACTGAAGCTCTTCAATCAAAGGTCTCAAATACACATCGAGACACTTCCCTGGATAACCGGGCCCCGGAATCAACAAACTCAACATATTGTATTCCTTCTTCATGCACATCCATGGAGGAAGGTTGTACGGTACCAAAATCACCGGCCATACACTGTATTGAAGACTCATGTTGCCAAAAGGGTTGAACCCGTCGGATGAGAGCCCGAGCCTCACATTTCGGACCTCTGACGCAAAATGAGGAAACTCCCTGTCTATATGCTTCCAAGCCTCCCCGTCAGCAGGGTGTATAAGAGTATCTTCGTCATGCATTTCCCTATCAACGTGCCATCTCATAGCTTTGGCCGTGTGTGAAGACATGTACAACCGCTCAAGCCTATCCCTCAACGGAAATACCGAAGTACCTTCACAGGTTTCCTATTGCCTGCAGGAGTCAGCTTATACCTGTCAGTGTGACATACCGGACATGCGTAAGCCCACCAAGGTATTCCCTTCTGGATCTTTACCCCAGAAGAGAACGCAGTCATATCTGCATGCATGGATCTTGATGTAGGAAAGCCCAAGATCTTTCAGGATACATCGGACCTTACGATGAGTGGTAGGAAAGACCGAGAACAGTGTTGGGCAGCATTTGTCCAGCAGTGAAAGCTTTGTTGTAGGGAAGGCTGCACCGGGTCAGGCATATACTGTCCTTGAGCGCATACACCGCTCTATAAGGAAACATGTCATTGATGAATGCCGTTGTTGGATCGTTGGATGTACTGCCCGTCTCAGAAAATTGCCCATGATCATGCGGACCCCCTGATGATGTTTCACCGTGATATAACCAACATGTGTACTTCTCCAAAACCCGTTACTCCTCAGGTGCTGCCATACTTTGTCAATGGGAAATCGATGCATATCGCTGCGACACTGACATTTCGTGCACGGCAATAGAAAATTGTATTCCCGTTAGCATTAGCCAGCGCATATTCTATAAAACTCATAACTCCTGCACCGTATCTTTTGTCCCATTTTGGAAGCGAAATCCAACTCTTATCCATATCCTGAAAATATAACAAAATATATATTTATAACGCTGCTAGCTAATTATTAATGAAATTTCATGTCATATATAAAATCTCAATTCATTTAGTATATATTCTACGTACTACGTACAACTAATTAATAACTAATTAATTAACACACACACATATCATATTAACACAATAATATATATATTAACACAAATTAATTAACAACAATATATACACAATTAATACAATTAATATATATTAACACAAATTAACACAATTAATATATTATTATATATATATAATTAACACAATTAATATATATTAACACAAATTAATTAACAACAACTTCATACCGTACCATATCAACACAATAATATATTATAAATTAATTAATAACATATATATCTACTAATATTTATTAACAACAAATATTCATATATATTATCAATTCAAATCATCAACCAAATCGATCAACATATATATATATATATATATATATATCATATATATCGATCAACATATATATATATATATATATATATATCATCCACGTACTCAAATTAATCAATTCAATCATAATCAAATCAATAAACTCAATCATAATCAAAATCGATAAACTCAAATAAAACTCAATTAATCAACATATATATACATATACGTACCTATATATGGCTCCACAAACTAATTATGGACAGATTTCGACAACACCCAAACTTTTTCTCCCGTTTTTTCTTCTCCCGTTTTTTTTCCCAGATGAGCTGCTGCTGTCCAGATCCGCAAATATAAAGCACTTTAGCCGACGACATATTAATTTCATCGGCTAAACTTTTAAATATTTCGTCGGCCATAGTCTGTGAACTTTAGCCGACGAAATAAATTCTTTAGCCGACGACATTTTTTTTTTGTCGGCTAAAGTTTACCATAGCCGACGAAAATTTCAGTTAGCCGACGAAGGAAAATGTCGTCGGCTAAAGTCCACTTTAGCCGACGAAAAAATGCTTCGTCGGCCTGGTTTTTTTTTTTTCGTCGGCTAAAGCCTTTCTTCTGGTAGTGCATTAATTTTTTTTTAGAGAAGAAAGAAAAAAGAAAAAAGAAGCCTATTACTAATTTATAATTTCTCTCATCTCCGATCCTAGCCTTTTGTTTATAGATTACTCTCTCGTTCTCTGTTTCTCGAGCTCGATCGCACCAGCACCCATGAAGGATAAAGGAAATCGAAATTGCTGGACTTACTTATGCGATCAAGTGATGGGGTGCTCATAGTGGTGGCCCTTGGTTGTTGGATTAGCCGTGTCTGAGTGATTTGAACAGAAAAGAATGAGTTGAGAAGAAGATGAATGTGAAACTAAGTTGTAGAGTTTCGGTCATGATGGTGAGAGAGGAGAGAGATATTTAATACAAATTTAAAAAATAAAAGGCATGTCCTTAAATTTTTACTATAATAGAGTTGTTTTACTATTAACGAAAGTTAAATTAAGTAATTACATAATTACCCTTCAAATTCAAATATTGTAGACATCATTTTGCCACGTGGTTGGCTATGTATTCCAGCGCTTTCCTATAAATATTGAGAACATAGATGATTTTGAAATTGATTGAAATTAGGAAAAATGATCCAAACAGTGACCCACCTTTTAATGAAGCTAATCTTCGGTATCTCATCTTTAAAAAACTTCAAAACGGTATCTCACGTTTTTGTCCCGATCAAATATTGGTATCTATAACTGTTAGTTCTGTTACGGAAACGGTCAGTGGCAGGATATTTTGTCTTACCATACTTTAATTCATTTTTTATTTCTCTAAATATTTTTTCCTCTCTCTAATTCGTCTCCGTTCTCAACCCCTCTCTCTCTCTCTCTCTCTCTCTCTCTCTCTCTCTTCAGTTCTTTTTTCGATTTCACTCTCTCTCAGTTCTTGATGCATTTCTAGGCTTCTAGCTGCCTTTAGTTTCTGTTTGAACTTTGCCCCAAGAAGAAATTGGGCTTTTCTTGAAATTGAGGGAACTTTCTAGTTGGGTATGCTAGGGTTTGTTTAGACGAGATTGAATTGCTATATGCTAGTTTCTTGAGAATTGCATGAACTCACATTGTTCTTTTCTTTTGAATTGTTTAAGGAAGTAGATTTTTCTGAAGGATACGACAAAAGAGAGATGGGCCAGTGAATTGGTAATTTTGAACCCAATTTGTTTTCTTTAACCACAAACTTTCATGATGGAGATATGAACTCTATGTGGGTAGAAAAGTTATCTCTAAACAATGCTAGAGGAGCCTCTACATCTGCATCCAGATGGGTATTGGAATTATGAACCCAATCATTTATTTTTAATTTGGGGATTCCAAGTTTGAATTGGGGATGATGATGATCACGAATGGATGAGATTAATTCTGGACTTGATGGAGAATTTGAGAGAGTTTGAGAAGGGATAAGAATATTTCTAGGTTTGAAGAAAGTCGTCGACAGAAATCAAATTTGATTTAAAGAAAGCCTCTTACCCATCTGATAATGGGTTTCGTCAAATTCTTAGTTTCAAACACCATGAAAAGCTCATATCCATCTATCAAATTGTCTGGGCTGAAGTAATTGGAGAAAAAATTTCTGGGTTGTTTACGTTTATGGGGATTATTGAATTTGAAATTGCTCTCATCTTATGTAATGATATTTGGTTTGGAAATCTGGATCATGGATGACTTTGTTAATGTTAGTTTACTTTAAGATTGATATCTTCAATATATGCGAGACAGCAGTAGCCACCGAACCAATCTGCATTTCTGAAATTCTTGTACTATAGAGTGAAGATAGATACGAAACATTTTCTTTTCTTTTTAAATTGTTTGAGAAAGAAAAAAGAAGGGAGAAAAAAGAATAAAGGGTAAAATAGTAATGGTATGGAAAAAATCGTTTACCGTCAACACATTTAACAGAGTTAACGGTTTTGAATACCAATATTCAGTCGGACTAAGAACGTGAGATACCGTTATGAAATTTTTGAAATATGAGCTACCGAAGATTAGCTTCTCTAAAATGTGGGACACTGTTTAGACAATTTTCCCTTGAAATTAATATTTGAATAGGAAATAAGGATATGATCATATTCTTATCTCCTATTTAAATATTTAAATATTAATTTCAATCAATTTCAAAATCATGATATAATCTAGGTGATTAGGTAGGCCATAAAATCTACCAATTAAAACAAGGCAATCTTATATTCATAGATCCATCTTTAGTGTTTCCTAGCCTTCTTCCCTGCAAAACTCTCTTCCGATCGCGATCACTCTCTTTCGGGTCTTTTCTATTAATCTCGGTCGACCCCAAGAATGCAACTATGCAATCAGCCATTTCAGTCACACATTTATTGGGAAGGAAAATGCTAAAGAGACCAAAATGTTTTACAAAAATTCTATACCAAATGATGTGGCACATGACACATCATCAACTTAAACCTAACTAATTAGTTTCCAAGCATGTATTCTTATTAAATTGTTTACTTTTGAATAGGAAATCAAAAATAAAAATCACTAAATTTTTTTTATTCATCGTCAATACCTTATAATCTTGTAATTAACGTGTTGTGTTGCCTTTCAATTTTCTGGGCAAAGTCATCGATGATGAAAAGGGTACCCAATGGGCTTGTTAAGGATCATGCTTATTACTACAAAAATGATACCAAGATATTGCCAAAAGGAAAATTATGCCTATTACTGCCATCCTTTCCTATAACAATACTATGGATTTTCTAATGATTACATTAGATATGCCTCGATCCATGTTGAACGATGCAGACCACTTCTTCAATGAAAGTTGTGTTTGATTTTTACAGTTTGGAAGAATCTCAATAACATGATGATTAATCTAGATTGGTGAGAAAATTAGTTGGTTTGCTTAGTTTCACATTCATCAATTTAAATAAAATTTTGCATGAATGATCTATGCATTAGTATCAATAAACTGAATGGTGGAGATGTGAAAATACGATCGAAAAGTGAGTCAAACAAGGAACTTCACATTTTAATTTTAGAGCGAAGCTTCGCTCTAGATATGAACTATATATATATATGTTATCCTTCATTTTAATTTCCTGCTCCATTGTCTTATTACTTGGACTCAAGTTCTTGTATATTTCTTGTAAATAGAATCCTATATATGGAGCCAGCTTTAATGAGTTCATAATTCCTTAATTAGAGATCCCTAATTAATTAACTTGAACCAATGATATATACACCCTGTGCTCTCTGTCGCATAGGCCATGCCGCCATGGCGAAGATCATTGTGGCAATTCGATCTGACCGGGAGTTTTCCGGCCACCGGTGAATTCCTTGCTCTAATTTTTGTTAGTACATATTAGAATCATAGCATGGTTTTAAACCTGTAATACTGCATGCTCCTCTGCGTCTAATACTTCATCCTAAAAGGAAGTAATCGCACTTGGATGAACATTAAACATTCCCAAATTTGGGCAACTTTTTTTCTATTTACTAATACATATTCAATCAAGGCAACTTGATCTTATTTTTATGTCCACCACATAGAATCAATCATGCATTTGGTGACTTGGTCCAATGAATTAATCAAAATCGGTTGCTTTGACATGATTTTAACTTAAAGGGTATAGGAAGTCCATGACAGTCCAAAAGAAAAAACTTAAGAAAACTAATAGATCTATATGACTATATATAACACGACGAGTATAAAATGGAGCATGAGTATCTGTAAAGCTGTAAGCATATTACATCACAACACACTGATATATAACACATGCGAATATATATGCGATACAAAACAAGTCTTCGATGCTCATGTTTCTTTGTCGACATCAATGTCATCAAATTTGCAAGTGGTCCATATAAAAGGATCACCTCACCCATTATAGAATCAGGGATCAAGTAGGACTTGATAGAATGTATATGCTCATAGCGCCCTGATTCAAACTTATAAAGCATGGGAGCAACTCGATGGTGGATATACATTCCCCATTTGATTCCTTACCTAAGCACCAACGATTACAATAGACAAGAACCGATAGAGATTCAACCGTTACCTAACCTATTCTAGAAGCCTAAATACAACCTTATAGTGAACATCAAGAAGAAACAACATTTTCAGACATTATATGCCAAAACTGACAGCATATATGTACATGCAACCTTCTCATTAGATTGACACAAAAAAATAACCAATATAGTCCCTGGAATGACACCAAAACATGGCCTACCGGCACGACCAATGACACTAATCTCCAGGCTACAACCCACCAAGCCAAAGGATAGATCAGACCAAATTCGCCGCTTTCTCTCCTAACTCAACACCTCCGCTGCATCACCTCTCCATGTACCACCATGGTGATCGCTACATTACAGGACTCGAACCACGCTTTGTCTACTTCTTTGTCAAAGCATCACCCATCAAACCCCAAAAATAGATCCCACGTCGTCTACTTCATCCATCTCGGCCAACTGGCAGTCCCGATCAAAAAACTCATTATGCACCCTCGGCCCTTCAACCACCGCAAACCGTTGACCCAGCCTAGCAATTCGGGCCCAAACAAATCCCAACCATGGCCGCTCGATCGAACCTTCAAGCAGTCATCACCATGCACGAGAAAGACTAAGAAAGACCTCTCCAACTCCATCCTCCAAGCCCAGCCACCGACCTTTGACCATAGATCCCGGCCGGCTACACTCGACAGACGTCGGCATGGCTAGAGATCGTCACAAACGTAGCTACGCAGCCGGATGAGAGAGAAATTCAATTTTCTCGAAACCCTAGTTCCAAAATTCGTGGAACAAAAGAGAGAGGACTCTTCTAAGACCGGTCAGAGGCGCTTAGACTGATTACTGCTAACTACAATTTGCACCCTAAAATATTGTTCAAAAAGATGAATTCATTTTTTTTCTCAAAACTACATTTATGCCCAACTCCAATATAGAATTAAATTTTTTATTTTTATTAATCTCACTATATGTAAGACAGTAGTAGAACATGTACATTTTGTCAACCAAAATAGAAAATTTAAATTATTTAAAAAAAAAGGAAAATTTTCCAAAATAAATAAAACTTTTCAAAACAATTAGCATGCAGTTAGGGGGTAATTAATAAGGTAGAAATAAAATTATTACAAATAAAAGAGTCAAAATTCTCAAATACTGATGAAATAGAATTAATTAGCCACGAAATAAAGTTCAATTTGAGTCTCTCACTGATGAAATATAATTAACTAGATGAATAAAACCAATTAAGGAAAACACACTATCTGAAATTTCGATTCATTAGACAAAATACTGGTAACTTCTTATACTTTGAGTGCCTTGAACCTTTCCTCAATAGTTTATTCCTCCTTTTCTCGATCAGTTCTAACTTATTACTCCTCAAACTTTCAAATCTCACACTGTTGTTCATTACTAACATCTCATTCCAAATTTTAAGGTTTTTTAAGAGATTAGGAACTTGGTTACTATTTGACTTAGGGGTACGTACTCACAGTACTTTACAATCTAACATAGCGCTAGATTTTATGCTTACGTTGCCATGTCACCCAAATAACAACCAATTTGGAAGGAGACGTTAGTAATAGACCACATTGTGTATAATTTGATGACAGTACGAGGAGTAATTTGTTGAAATTGAGTAAGTGATGACTAAACTGTCTAGACCCTCAAAGTATAAGGTGACCGGTATTTTTTCCTATTTTATTTTGGTTTTTTATTTTATTTTATGATAGGGAGTGAGGTAGCAAACAGCCACCTCGATTACGTTAGTAAGTTAGCAACACACATACTCAGTCAGTATTCAAACCGAGATTGATGAGAGCAATAAAGCTAGAATCTCCCGCCGCATGCGCACAAACCCAAAAACCTCTCAAACTTGCTTGTCACAAACTGATGAGAGTTGGAACTCGAACTCTAAACATAGGAGTTACATACTAGACAGCTTGGCCAACTTTACCATACCAAATGATTAAAATAAAGCGGTTGCCTCAAGTTTTTGAAAAATTGGATCAAACAAATTATAACGGTCCCTAACAACAATTTTCTGTTATCTTTTTTCTTGTTGTAAAAAGTAAAACAGAAAAAGAAAAAAGTTAATACATTATCCAATTAGGAGAAAAGTTTCACTTTAAGTTACAAGCTCTAATGTGAATCACTTAAATAAGAAAAGTGCTTCCATTCTGAGATTTTTATTTTTATTTTTTATTTATTTTTTATGTAAAAGTCATACGGCAAATTTATTGACACTCAAGTTAGAATGACACGGATATATGATTTCTCTTATCAAACGTTTGGGCAAGTTAAGGACATGTCATGCTAGTACCATTAATTACAAAGATTTTGTTCACTTATTTCTAGCAATAAAACAAGAAATACTAGAGAAAAAGATAGAAACCTAAACAATAGAAAGAAATATTGATGACAGAACCTAAACTGCTATGGAGAAAACCAAAGTGATAGAAACCTAAAACCATGCAAAAATAGCATAGTAAATAGGAAATTACTGGAAATAATAGGTAAAAACTATTAAAACCTTGGAGGCCCAAATGAAAGTCCACACAAGGCCCATCAGGCATGGCCTGCCCCAAAATCTACCTCCACCTCCACCTCGTCGATCGACCTCCATACCATCGACCAGCACGCAACGCCGCATCAAGATCCCAACTCCGTTCTGAGATCATCATCACGACTTAAACCATGATGATCCAACCCCCGCGTCACTGGCACAAGCAACAGCTACAACCTCGCCGATTACAGTCCGCTCCAAACACTCCATTAAGCATCAGTGAAATAGAGGCCTTCGTCAACCAATGATCTATGATCCTCCGCCTCCCAGAGATATCGGCCAAAACCTTGAAGCCAAAACCTAACCTGACATAAACCTTGAGCAAAACAATCGTAAGGACCATTTCAGTCAGCAAAATTGGTACCGTCTGGAAGCATAGCACATGATGCTAGCAAAGCCAAGGCCAGCCAAGCAGCCAAGGCCGCTCCCAGACGAGAAATTGGACTCCGCCGTCGCTGTCGGGTTTTAGGGTTTTTCCTTCCATTCCGAGATCATCCATCAAGATAATATTATACACTAAGAAAGCAACTGAAAATGTGACAATTCGTACACACCAATTACAAAAAATGAAGCAAGTGCGTGCTCATCAAAAATCATATGGAAAAGCTACTTCATTATCGAAGTATTCAACCATCATACTAAAAATCACATCATCGTGATCGTATGCGATAGTCGATGAGACACCATTGAAAGTCCCGCCGGACGACTCAAGCAAACATGGACCCGGCGACATGATATAAGCAGACGACGACGGTGACTGGTTGTGGTAGG
The DNA here is from genome assembly GCA_010134655.1 of Fragaria nilgerrensis. Taxonomy (NCBI): domain Eukaryota; kingdom Viridiplantae; phylum Streptophyta; class Magnoliopsida; order Rosales; family Rosaceae; genus Fragaria; species Fragaria nilgerrensis. Next base: position 10,622 of record WPAB01000035.1, on the reverse strand, counting down.
TCACGTGATCGTGGTCACTAATTGGTTTGATCATCTCTTCTTCCTTGACGCCCTCGTTTTTGGTCGATGTGAAGGCTGAGAAAAAGGGATGTTCATGTTTGAAGGTCAAAGTGTTATCGGTGCTGTCGAATCGGATCATTTTCTGGGAAGAGTCTTCGCGACTTGAACAATCTAAGATGAGTTCCGGAGCTCTGATATAGTCTGTGCATGTGTGATTGCCATAGTATGTGGTACGAAAGAGTTGGGGTTCATCTTTAATCCTTTGGACGTGTTTGGTTGCTTTGCAGCCTTGATCAAACTTATGAGTGCATCTGAAGTAGTTCCTGCACGTACATAGAGTAAACCTTAATTAGCTAGCTTCACTTTGAGTAAATCATACACTGAATATGTGATTGTAAGAAATTGATATTGCAATAGCATTTTTTTATGTTTACCTTGGATGTTTGTTATTTTGGATCATCTTTTGTCCGTACTTTCTCCATGCATGACCATCGTCCACTAAATCCAGAGTGTCTTTGGTCCATGAATGTGAAGTTTTTCTGCAAGCAACGATCATTAGTTAGTTACAATTAAGAGTACGTAGAATTATACAACAGTTAAAAAGGAGAAGCTAGCTATAGAGTCATAGCTTGATACGACCCAATAAAATTATTATGCAGGTAAATTTTGTTTTTCTATATGAAATTACAATAGTCTAGCTAATAAAGTAAATAGTTGTAGTCACCCATTTACTTTACTTTTTGCTTAAAAAATGTAACGATGAACTGTCAGATGTTGAAACATACGACAAACGTCACATGAATTATTAACCAACAACCATTTAAACAATCATATAAATATCAGTTTTCAATAAAATAGTAAAGTTTTTCAAATACAGCATATCCAAATTATCAATCATATGTATACACAAAGTTAATCCTTACTTTTCCCGTTCCTAAAAAGTAATGATCACTAATAACATGTATAACGACATAATTAATTAACTAGAAATTGATTAGTTTGTTAATTACTTTCTCTTGTACGAACCCCTGCGATCCTTGAACGTTTCGGTACTCTTGCAACTCTCTTCATTCGAATCCTCCGACTTCATCATAGCATCGTCATGAACTACATCCCAAGACGATGAAACAGGGCCAGCAGTAGCAGAACCAGAACCAGAAGCAGTAACAGCACTAGTATTACTATTGGCATGAACCTGAGAAATGAGCTCCTCCTTAGCATCCACTTGACTGCCATTCAAGATAAGAAGGGTGTTGGTGAGCGACCCCAAGATCTTCGTCACAAGACCCTCCGCCGATCTGACGTCACTTCTGAGAACCCCCCGAAGCTGATTCGCCATCTCCCGGCCTTGAACCAGCTCCTCCATCACCCTCTGCCGGTTGGACGACGCACTCTCCGGCCAAGTCCACTCCATAGTCGATGAGCTATAGCTTCCGAGTTTCTAGTATCTTTATATGTGGAAAAATTAAGTATCGTAGGGTGTATGAGTCTCTCAGTGAGCGTGGTTTAGATTTTATAGAGAGTCAAGAGTAGTCTCTAATGTCCTCCAGCTTATATGGGCGTGAAAAGATGTTACATGGGATTGCAGAGCAAGGAAGAGATGACTAGAAGCTCAAGGAAGATTCGTCTTGACCCTCAACCTAGCACGATTGTATCACACCAATGGCCAGATGAGCCTCCACGTCGGAGACGTCCTAGGGCAAAGGCATGATGACGTCAGGCCGAGTATGTCACCGCCGGGTCGTCACCTCACTTGGTTCTACCTGGCCTTGTCTGCCGCTGGAACAAAATATGGTTTTCTATTGTAATTAGGGCTACTACTTCAGACAGATTTTTCTTAAGAAAATCTCAAGTTGTTGGGCAATCAACACCATCGTAACCCTAACTTTCATTAAACAATGATCTCGTCGCTATCGGATCAGACAAATAATAATGCTATTGGTGCCCCAATTAAGTTGACAATAATAACCTAGCTAAGAGGGAATTATGTGGTTTGAAGTGGGCAATTAGCAGAGGCAAGGGTAGTATTAGGGTTAGTATGGCATTTATCATAAGACGACAATCTGTTGGTAGTTACATGTTCAAAGGTCCTAGTTCGACGGAATTATCATATACTGTATTCAACTCTCAATGTGTGGATAACCATCAATTAATTGGAGGATGCTATGTTTAGAATATAAACCATAATCTCCCACAGATTGGTGAGAAAGGTAGTTTCAGATTGAGATGTAGATATTTTCTTTACCCTTTGCCACGTCCATCTATCATTAATTGAAGAAGTTAAGAGAGATGTACGTGGAATGAAACCGAAGAAAAAGAGTAGCTTTAGGAGTAGCTAGAAAGATTTAAGGTGCATGTGTCACGTACACCAAGTCACCAAATGGACATACAGACAATCATGAGATGACTATCTCTAGTCGGAAGTATTGAATCTAATCATATGTTGAGGTAAAATGGAAAGAGTTTTTGAGGTAAAATGGCCAAGACCGTTCAATAATGATGTGGCGTGTACGTAAGGCGTGTGACCTGGTGCTTTTGGATTTTCTATTTCAACCTAACATTTATATGTTACATATATGTAACACATTCTCATTCCTAACATGTTACATGTAACGGAGACCTTATACTCTAAATGAAACATAATCTTTATTCGATTAATTAGATGGTAGGGGTTACAAAGAAAATTATTGATAAGAACTTTTGTAAATTATCTTAGAATAAATTTTAATTATCTGCTCAGTAATATCTATATTTGGACCTAACCTCATCAATAAGTTATTGGCAGTATGTGACACGACCCACCCCGAATTTCACCTTAAACCCGAAGTAAATCGTGCGGGGACCACCTCCAAAGAAAGATTTACCGCTAACTTCGGTACAACCTCCCTTGGAAATGGACAACCCTTCCAAACCAAAACCTGCAAACACGTCTAAAGGTTCCAAATCCAACCTTATAGACTCCTGAAGCCTTCGTGCTCCCCACAAATCACAACCTCTCCCAATATAGATTTACTAATCTAACAAGTATCATATACGACAACCACATAATCAGAGCAACTCTATTTGAGAGAAAATGAACTATAAATAAATAGAAAAGAGCGGAAGCTATACTATTGACTATGCCTCTTCTCCATGTACGCCCGATCTCAACTATGCAATCCTGCAGACTGGGCATTTTAAAACGAAGGGCCCAGGGGAAGACATTTAATAACGTTAGAGTGAGTGGACATAAATAATTTAATAACAAAATATTTATGTATTCCCATTTTAATTTCAAAGAAAATATACTGCATGCGACAGCTCAAAACGCTCAATTCATAATCTGACAATTTCACGACTAGCACTGGCTAGTCACAAACTCAAATAAAATGGAGCCTCTCAAGCTAAACCATATATAAACATATATTCGTATGTATCTACATTCGTCAGACTCCTTGTATGAATCCTAGAAACAATTCAGAAAAATAGAAATTCATACAAGGCTACAACGCTGGCGTCTAACGCTCACGTTGAGCCATAATGGTATTTTTCCTCATTATGCCCGAAAAGGGACGGTGTACATATACGTGTGGACTCCCTATATGAAAACCTAAATAAACCGAAAAAGAAAGAAGTTTTCATATAGGGCTATGACGCTTGTGTCTAACACGCACGACACGTCATAATGGTATTTACCTCATTATGACGGACCAAGCACGTATGGCTAGCTAGCATTTATATACATACTATTCTCATAAAATCCAAAACATATATATCCACCGAAAATCTCATTTTCGGGATCTCTCCAAAGGAGGAAAAATTGTCAAATAAGCGAGAAATCAATAAATCTCATCAGAAGAAATAATGATTAATAAAATCATTCATCGCATGCTTTTTATTTAAAACAAAGTTCAACTCACAACTTTAGGCCTAAGCCTGACGTCGATCCGATGTCTCTCCAATTTGAGTCTCCTCACGTCATGTTCCAAATGTATAATTAATTTCTCACTAAAAATCCAATATTGATAAATAGGAAAAATTAATCGAGAGCCATAATCACGCTCATCATTGCCTAAGTTCGATATTCTTAAATCGAAATGATCCAAACTTTAATATCATATTCGGCAGTTGTAAATACAACCTTCCCTAGAAATTGATTTAAATCCTACGATCGGATTTTACATTATTTAACCGCTTAAATACCAAACTTCGGAAATTCACAATTCACTTCATTAAATTCCTCTAATTATTACACATTTAAAATTATACAAAACCCCAAAACGGCGGCGGCTCCGCCGGCAGCGGCGGCCGGAGGTCGATTCCGGCGACGTCCAAATTATACCAAATTTTAACAGAATCTTCCTCTCATCATCCCAAACAACTTTCATAACTATCACTAAGTCCAATTTCAAGCCTAACTAGGTCAATCGAACGAAAACATCCTAAAAGCCCTAGAATTTCAACTTCGAATTTCTCCTTACCGAGCTTAAGAGGGATCGAGCCTTTTAGAGGGGTTGTTGTACGGGAGGAGAGCTTCAAAACGAGCCAAAGATCACCGGCTTTGGTGGCCGGAGGAGGGAGCTCCGGCGAAAACAACCACGGGCAGCAGCGGCGTCACCGCGCTTTAACGCCGGCGAGTGAGGACCGGTCACCACCCCCGGCTGGATGAGTGGCGTCCCAGCTGCCAGACGCGACCCGTGCGGCGGCCAGGCGTGGCCGGACGGCGGCGGTCGGGCGGAGAAAGATTCCGGCAGCGGGAGAAGAGAGGGAGAGCGCGGGAGAGAAAAGAGAGAGAAGAGAGAGAAAGGGAGAAGAGAAAAGAAAAAGAAACAGGCTTGGGCCTTACACCAACCCGGCCCAACACCATAAAAAAAATACCTAAATCCAAATTTAACATCCCCAAAATAAAATACCCTAATAAAAATTACTTTTTACTAGCTAAAATTTACTATTTTACCGTCGTTACATTTTTCTCCTACGAATAACTCTTCGAAATAATCGTCCCTCAAACCCCTCTAGGGACCAATTAAACTATATCTCAAATTCGGAAACGGTAAAAATTCTTATTATAACCAAGCTAGTAAATAAGATAAAATTTTTCGGGTCGGGATGTGACAGTATGTGCTCTGTGTGTGTGCAAATGTTTGATGCTTTATCTTCTCTGTTGGTCAGTTTTGGTGTTCTCTTCATCCTATTAATTTGTTTTGTTTATACTTGTTCAGCAGAGATAATAGCAAGGATGAATTCCTAATACAAGCTAAACTTATTCTGTCCATATATATCAAGATTGAGCTTGTTTCATTACGTTAATTTCTTTTCATGCGCCGTGAAACTCCGGGTAGTAAATTAGTTATACCACCTCGAGACTGCTTACAGCTTACAATATACCACTCCTGGCACTAGGAGTAACATAGATATAGAACTATATTGAGTTTAGGAAAGGAGTATCTCTTAATACTTAATTAACATGCTCTCTGTTCTGCGCTGTTCACATAAGTATCTCTTAATACTTAATGAATTCTACTATATATGCAACTAATGGAATCACGTGCCTTGTCGATCCAGATCATGGCTACCATTCTGGGTATGGGTTCCCCCAGCAAAGCAGATTATCGTCTTCACGGCTAAATCCTGCCTATTTTTAAGCTGATTAATTTATTTGTTTTAGACGTAATGGAAAGATAAGCACGTACTATATATTTCGACAAGGAACAATAATGATAATTAGTATATTGTCTACTAGCTCGTTTTGATTTGATTGGAGATCTAAGGATGCTAGGGTTTCAGAGTCAGCATACATGACCAAACGGGAAGTCGGGAAGACGTTCACACCCTGATGCCGGCTAGCGGCTTGCGTCATGACCTAATTAAGAGGACAGAGAGTAGTTCCCAGTCAATACGTGTTAGTTGGGAGAGTAATTAATCATGAATCTGGTTTTCTTAGGGCAACTTAATATTTCAATACTGATGTAGTGAAGAGGAGCTGTACAGCACGTACGTACGTAATTAGAAGGTCAACAATGGTTTCCATAATATTTATATGTTAGAGGAATAAAGGGTTTGTTAGGGACTGCAACTAAAGTGTGTTTCAATTCGCGGCTCTTGAGTTCTTGAGGAAAAAGAAAAAAGAAAAAAAAAAAAAGAAGAAGTGAAGTTTAGTTTTCTTGCTTTTACATACTAATGATACGGGTTTGGTGCTAGCTATACACATTTATATAACATACATCAAATCGTGAACCGTCCGATTGTTTAACATTTCAAAATTCAATACGATCTTACGGTTCATACCTTAATGCATGTTATACACATATGTATAGCAGAAAATTTCCTAAACTATACTATATAAAGAGTGTGGCAGTGGGGATGGGACTCATGGGAGGAAATATAGTTTCGATAAAGTCGTAGATTGCATGGACCTCATAGTTTAGGATCATATGCATATATATATGAGAAAATTACATAATAACACATGACCAAATTTAAAAATAGAAAAAACTCTTTTATACAAATTAGGGCATGAGCCTCAAGCCTAAAACTAAACAATAGCAGATTTGATCCAAATGTTAAATTCAAATGACCAAAATATTTTATTTCCTAATAAATTACACCAGATGCCACTCTCACTCCCTTTCCTTCTCTCATTCCAACGTTTTGATTCTTCTCTCTCTCTCTCTCTTCTTCTCTCTCTCCTCTCTCTCCTTACTCTCTCTCTCTCTCTCTCCTCTTTCTCTCTCTCCTCTCTCTCTCCTCGCTCTCTCTCTAATCTATCCAGATCTCAATCATCACCAATTTCAATCCATGGCTCTCTTTCTCTATCTCTCTCTCTCTCAGATTTACTAGATCTCATCATCAACCAATTTCAATCCATGACTCTCTCTCTCTCTCAATCTAGCAATCTCATCATCACAATTTCAATCCATGACACGATTTGATATGCCGCACCTCCATCACCACACCTTCATTCATTCCATGGCGACGAGCGCCTTGAACGACGAACTCATCGTCTTGTGCCACCGACATGGCTGCCGATTGTGTCTAAGGAGTTGACCGGCATCGTGGAGAAGACCGTCGATATCCTTTCGCGACAATGTGGGGAGGAGCTTGCCCTAAAGACGGGAATTGTCGTCGGTCGTGTTTTTATCGACAGCTACAAGGCGGTGCTGCTACTGTCTTTATTTGCCTGCTACAAGGCGCTGCTACTGTTTGGACAGATGATTTCACTGCTAGTGTTTAAACAGATGATTTCGCTGCTACTGTTGGAAAGGTAAATTTGCTGCTATTATTGGAAAAGTAAATTTGCTGCTACTGTTGGAGGGAATTTGCTGCTATTGTTGGAAAAGTAATTTGCTGCTATTGTTGGAAAGTAAATTTGCTGCTATTGTTGGAAGTAATTTGCTGGCTAGTGGAGAGTTTGCTGCTACTGGTCAGAAAATTAAATTTGCTGCTACTGCGAGATCTGTGGGTAAGTAAATTTGATGCTACTGTTTAGATTGTTGGAGGGAATTTGCTGCTACTGCAAGATTTGTTGGGAGGGTTAATTCGCTGCTATTGTTTAGATCTATGGGAAGTGTAGATTTCGAATCTAGTAGCAGCAGTAACAACGTCCTATTATTATGTAGTAGCAGATTTCAAAGTTGGCATCCAATCGGCAGTAGCAGCGACATGCATCCTAGTCGACAGTAACAGCAGTAGAATATGTGATTAAGGGTAGTTTCGTAAAATATGTAATGACAGATGGCATGTAGACATCAATTTGTCCTAATTTGTTAATTTTTGTCCTTAAATGTGTAAGATATTGCGTAAAGGATGTGTTTGTAACACTGAAATTTGATTAGTAACTTTATAGTAGTATATCTATATATATATATATATATATATATATATATATATATATTTCATTCACATAGCTAGTGTAGAGAATTCATCGGATATAGCTCATTCGTTTACAATATGGTACGAAAATAATTATCTGAGTTGTGTGTTAAATTAAAAGAGATAGACACATCAAAACCATATATAAAACTGAAAACAGATTGGATTGAAGCTTATTTTGATGTGTAAGAGTTAACTCTGACAACCTTCACAATGATAAGATAATAACTATTGCATTCTTTATCATAGTCTTATAGCTTATATCTTAGAACATCTTTAACAAATTTTCTATATTAGTTCGTTAGTCATTTTAAAGAGCAGCGAGTTTAGTTTTTAATTTTTTACAAGCTCCAACAGCGAGATGAGGCTCTTCTTATAATTTATGTTATTCTTTATGTCATTTTTAAGTAATATTAAAACACATTTAAGTTAATTTTTCTTTATTTAATCATCAATAATATAAATCAAATTTTAGTTGAAATAGAGAGTATTAGGTGTAGAGGTATTTCTAAAATGACTAGCTAAAATCTAAAAATGACTTTTTTAAACCATTTTGGCTAAAATTTAATTAGAATACGGCTAACATTGCTATATATATACTACTCTTAAGAGGTCGTTTCATAATCGATCCCGCAAGCAAGAGTATGTACATAAGGTTTTGTCACGTACGGACGAGAAAATTTGGACTAGTTGCAGATAGAGTTGTAATTCACGTTTATAGTTGAATACTTAGGTCACCTAGCTTGACACAGATATTTCACACAAGAAGATTTTGGTCTCTCGCATAAGGATTTCAAAGTCAAAATTGTTTGCAGAAAGATCTAAACCAGCTGTAGATCAACAAATAACTTCCATGGAATCGTGAATAGATTAATTATGCGTGTCAACGAGAATTAATGAGTAGTTTTGGCCAGAGGAAGAGATACAATGGTTTAGTGACTTTAGTCAATGCACGAGATGATCCAATGCCGTGTCTGCCAGTGTAGTGATCGTAAAATCTTATATAACTGAGCTTAATTTATGCGCTAGTGGTTGTTATAGGTCCTTTGAGACTTGAGACGAGATAGATTATTGTTCTTTTCTGAATTCTGAGCAACACATCAAGATGTATATATATTTGGAGATAAAGTTGAAAACTTGTCAACTTGAAATGATAAGACAGGAGAACAAAACTCTTCATATGCGCTCCATCCGGTGACAGAAAGAACAAGCTAAATGTATTATCGATGGATCCCCCCGAAGACAAGCTAAATGTTATTTCTGGCTGACTGCGATAATACATTTAGCTTGTTTTGAAGTAACTTGTTTTTTCATATACGCTCCTTTGAGCTGATTCATTTGATGAAAAGTGACACATATATATAGTAGCTGATCGATTTGCAACATATATGCATCACTCTTTTTCTTTTTCTTTTTAAGAATTGAATGACATATATGCATCTCTTGGAAGAAAGGAAATGAGAAAATTTTGATGACTGTCACTCTCTAGGTATATATCATCACATATCTTTTACCAAAGGGTACACATTATGTTCCGTCATACCATAATGTGTACCTTTTTTTGAATAAAACAGGATTCAAAAAAAGATACACATTATAGTACGGCAGAACATATGTTTAGCAAGATGTATGCATCAATTCCTTTTCTCTTTCCTTGAGTATTAGTTGTATGAATTTAGCTTCTCTAACTTGGATTTATGTTGTTGGATTTGCTTAGATGACTTCTAACCATTATATTGAGTACAAGCTTAGATGACTTCTAACCTTTATATTGAGTACAATCTAAGACCACCATGTCATCCTTATATCATTCTTACCCAATCTAATGGTTATAAGACATCCAAACAAATTCAAACAACTTAAATCCAAGCAGAGAATCCGGATCCTGGTTGTATACCTACCGTACGCGATTCACCATGCATACTATGTTATCAACATACTATATATTGACAGTTTGATACTTGCTAGAAAAAAAAAACACTATTGACATAGAAAAAACAAGTTACATGTATTATCGCACATCTAGTACTATTTTGTTTAGCGGTATAGTCCATCATTTATAAATGAGATGTTGTGAATTTGACTCAAAAAAGATTCGTTGTAACATTTGAGTTGTTAACTAATAAAAAAAAAGTTAACATCGCACTAAAGTATCCTAATTCAAAGCTTAAGACATTCGTTAAATTGCGTTTGCGAGACAAAATCAGACTTTAGAATATTAACTATACAAAGAAATTGCACTGTCGAACTAATTGTTCATTCTATCTTGTTCAAATTTGAATCAAATTGAATTTAAATTCCACAAGAACAGATTCTATCCTCCATCTATCCATTTATTTTTTATTTTTTTAAAAGCAAAAAATAGACATCATCCAATAGCTAGATGAAAAGAATTTCACTTCGAGCTCTTATAATTATCACTTTGAGCTACAAGCTTTTATAAAAAATAGACAACATCCAAGTAGGATGAAAAGAAAACTGATTTTGTTGCTTGACGTGCTTCTATTTCTGAATGATCCGTCAGGTGTTTACAGAATACTCAACACTGAGAAAGCAACGTACTGATTAAATTAATAGAGACTGAAAATTTGACTTTCCTACACATTAAGTACCCAAAATACAATACGTTCTCGTCAAAATTCATATGAAAAATCAACTTCAATGTCGAAGCATCCCCCATTATCCTAGAAATCCCTCATCGTGATCGTACACGGCCGTTGAGAGAACTCATGTTGAGGTCCCCGGAGGACTCAAACACACCTAGACCGGAC
>WPAB01000123.1:0-68094 GCA_010134655.1 Fragaria nilgerrensis | reverse complement strand
ACAAATTCCAACAATCAGACAGTTGTTCAAATATAAAGATTGAGCTTAAAAAAAACAAACAATGGGAAAACCAAATTCTTGTGAACCTTGAGGACTGAACAATAAGCCTAATCCATAATCTGAATCACACAGACCTTAAAGAAAACTTCATCAAGAATCAAACTTTTCAAGAAATTAAACCAAAACCACAAAAGTGCAGTACCGAAATTGTTCAGAAATCATAAGAAAACTAGCACAAAAAGTAGGAATTCAAATGAAAGATGAAGCTTATGCTAAACAATCAAGGAAAAAAACCCAATTAGTAACTTAGAGAGGATTCCACTGAGCCTAAATGTTGATAATCGTCATATCACACCAAACCACAGAATACTAGTAAACCCCCTATAGTCATAATCCCAATTAGAAAACCTCAAAAAACTTCATAAAGAACCAAAATGTGTCAAGAAAGTAAACCAAAAACCTCTGGTAGTAAACTAGTAACCTATTGTGTATAATTATTAAGGAAACTAGCAAAAAGTTAGAAGCTTGTGAAGGACGTTAAGTTAGTTAACCCTCGTGAGCCGGAGAGAGACGCCTTGCTCTTCCGCCATTGCTGCTGAACGACTGAAGATTATTAGAGCAGAGGACTGAAACACTGAAATGGGGGAGAACAAAATCAGAGAGGAAGAGAGAAAAAGAAGAAAGAATTCTTGGAAAGTGACGAAATATGAAGCAGGGTACTCACAAATGGGGAAGCTCTTGGAACTTATAGTTTGTTAGGCGCGTGATGTAGCGCCCGCAAGTCGCGCATTTTATCGAGCACCCATATGAAGCATGCTACTCACAAAGGGGAAGCTCTTGTTAGGCGCGTGATGTATCGCTCGCAAGTCGCGAACTCAGTCGCGCATTTTATCGAACACCTTATACGCATATGCGATCTCCACCGGTACTTACGATCACGACGTCGTCGTTCTGCATCTTCTTTCTGAGGACAATTACACAATTAACCCTGGCCATCACTTCGCTTATGGCTGCAGCCATGGTAAGAATAGGGAGGTTGAGATGATGGGATACCCAGAACAACAAAGGGTTTTAGTCCCCAGCAGGGTTTATCTGATTTGTTGCAGACTTGCTTTGGTTCAGTTCCACCGTGTCAAGTGTCAACATATAAATTCGACTTTAGCCCAACCTAGGGGCCCTGCTGCCGCCTGCCTTTTGGACCCTGTCGGGTCAAGCTGGATCTTTCACAGCGTCATTTCACGTGTTTGGCACATGAGGCGAGCTTAAACGCTTAACTGGAAAATAAGTGACAAAAGAAATACAAGGCAAATAGTGTTGTCGCCCGTTACCATCTAGTCTAGTGGCGCATGTCTGGTTGTAATTTTAAATTTGTGTCGATTCAAACACTAAGTCGAGTTTCTGGTTAGGGCTTTTGTTTTGGTTTTAGTTAGGGTTAATATGTCTCTCCTCTTTTGAGCGAGGTTGTGGTGTCTTGGTTCTGTTGGTATGCTACTTCGGTGGCGTCATACTTGGGATTATAGTGGTTATTTCGGTTCTATCTGGTTCTCAACATGAGTGTGAATTGTCTTTGCACATAGTTTGGTGTTTTTTGGACACGGTGTTGAAGAAGGGTGATTGGCTTGGTTTTAATGTTGGTGTAAGGTTATATAATTGTTACTCTTTGGATTGGGTAGCTCATTACAAGCGTAAAATTGGGTTAGGGTTGGGCCCATTTGTCTCGTGGATGTTGTTTTTGGCGACGGACCCGTAACTATGGATCTTGGTTGGAAAATATGTTATGATTTTAGTCATCATAACCGGTCGTTTCAATGTGTAGTAATTTTTTTTGATTGAATAAAAATCTTGATATTTCTCTAAAAAAAAAACACTAAGTCGAGTTTGGTTGATTTTTGGTCTTTCTGGCTTATGAAACAAATGTTGATTGATGAGGCGCAAGTTTTACTGTAATATAATAATTTCACGGGCTTCAACAAAACTGAAGTACGATTATCAAAAGAAATAAAAATGTGAAAGTGCCAGCAAGGTTTGGCTCAGTGGCAAGGGCGGGTTTGTGATGGAGACCCTATCCAAGTTCGATCTCCGCTACCAACAATGTCTCGTTGGTTCGCGATCTGTAAATTCTCTTGTGAAAATCCATACCTAGAGGCTGGTGTGTAGGTACGTGTCCACTGTCAATTTTCGGATGGAGCTAACAGAATCTGAGAAACAATAAGTCTCTGCCTGTTCCTCGTGCCGCAAAAGAAGTTGCAAGTCTAAGGAGATAGTAAAACTGGTTGAGGTATATTTAAAAACTCCAATTAGATATTGAACAAGTTTTATACAATATTTCAATTACCGGACATAACCAAGTTAATGCGATGCAAGGATAGAGGCTAGATAGTCTTTAGGGAAATTCAATCTGTGAACTATCTTCCTCAATTATATTCCAGCTGTTGCTTTTACCAATGCGTATGCTAATAATTTCCATTTCTCAGTTTGCTGAAGGAAAAATAAAGTTAAAGGAAGCTGCTTTGGAAATCTCATTTTTTTGGGAGAAGGAGAAGGATCCTCAGAATGTAATCGAAGTTGGAAGAAATCAATCACAACAGTGCTCTTGAGCAGGTCAGTATCTTTTCTATGATGCATAACGTTGCAAACAATGCCTATGCTGTAAGTTTTGACTTGCATGGAAATATGGAATAAATAAAAGTTGAGAGTCGTTCCTGTCCAAATTTTGCTCAAAGTAGTCTGTATAACTAATTTTAGAGGTCTTTGCTTTGAGATGCTTGTTGAATTGTATTTCAATTGTTAGTCATCATTTTATGATGCAGGATATTGCTTCAAAAGATACACGGTTGAAGAAGTGAGGTGAGCGTCTGAAAACTTATCAACTGAATTGGCATCACTAAAGGAGAGAAACATGTCAATGGAAAGCGAACTAAAAGAGATGCAGGAGAGGAGAGATATTCAGAGATAAGTCTCAAATTTGCAGAGGTAGAAGGTGAAAGACAACATCTTGTAATGACTGTACGCAACCTTAAAAATTTCAAGAGGAGCCAGTAGTACTACTGGAACCTTACCTAGTATAGTTTTAAACAACTGGTATGCCCACAAGAGAAATCAAGATCTGAATTTATTGGAGGGATCAATAAGCTAAATTGTACACAGGTCATATAGTTTTTTTTTTTTTTTTCTTTTCCTGTCTGTGTGTCTGCCCCATTGGCTTAAGTCAATCTTCTAGTTTGCATATCCGTGTAATGCATGTGATTTAGTGTCTTGTTCATGCTTTTTTTTTTCTTTAATCTTTTAGAGCTCGTCAATGTAATCGTATTCTATGTGTATCATGATCATAGAATCGATATATTCTTTCAATTTTTTTTTTCTTTTGAAAATAGAAGCTCTAGTCATGTTTCAGAACGAGGGTTTTCTGATTCAGCACGATTACAGCATCAATAGCATATCGCCTGTCCTTAACATCATCTTTTACCTCCTCTGTTTCTCCTCATTGTGTGTGTGTGTGAATTTAGAATTGTCAAAATTCTATGACATATGGAGGCTTTTGAATGAGTAAATGGTCATTACATGCTAATTTGTTGCTTCTTCAATCAATGATAGCCACACATTTTATGAGACATGTTATACTATGATATGCTAGAATTTTCTCTTGCATATATATCATACGATATATATATGTTTCCGAATTTTCATTCCGAATTTTTGTTATGAGGATGTTGTATGTTGTTTGCATATATATCATATATGTTTCCGAATTTTTGTTACGAGGATGTTGTATGTTGTTTGGTCAAAAATTTAGTCCTCTGACCATTAAATCTAGCTACGTTACAATTCGCAACGTACATTTCTAGGCCGAAGATATAGCTGGGAAGAACTACGAGGAGGCCACTGCAACTCTTCATAAACTTCTCAAGTCTTTTTCATCTATGTAATTTAAGCCTATCCATCTTCTCCAATACGTACATGGGTGTATGGATTTTCTTTTATAAGTAATTAACTTAATCCAATTGGGTTACATGCTGTAGTGAGAAGGGTGACCTGAAAACTGCTCAGTTGGCAACCGCCGAGGCCGGCAGCAAGCCCTTTGATCCGGTGGAGAGAATTAAAAAGCGGCTTCCTTCAATTCAGGAAAGAGAAATATGAGTAAGCACCATCTACTTTTTATCTCTTACTAGCCTTCATGCCCGCACTTCGTGCGTGCAGAAGGAATTCTGGCAAATTTTATTCGAAAACTTTTCATTTGTATCAGAAATCAAACAATCAACTGTTGGCAGCAGAGCTAAAATTCTTAACCAAAACCCAGAAACACAATGGTTTAAGACAAATTAAAGTAGGCAAAGAGTATCTTGGAGGATCTGTTAAAACAATCCTGACAAAGTTTTAATTTGATTCATCAAAACGAATTCCTTCACGGTAGCTATAGCTGTATTGATGACCGAGTGATGATAAGTGAGCAAATCTCCTCTCAATATTGCTTTCTCATAAGGTGCTTTTATAGGTCTTCAACAAAAGATTGATCAAAAGAAAATGGCATGTATAGTGGATGTAAAATATTAGCATTAACCAAAGTCCAAACACTGAAAAAAACTCGAAGAACCATTTCCATTCACTGATTCCACGCAAACAATAGATATTGCTATTGAAAATATCTCATTATACACAAAAAGTGAAAATCGGTTCCCTTCTCAATAAGTATGCCTATTAGAAATCACAAAACTAAAGTAAGTTTTGGCAACTAAAGTAAGTTTTGGCAACTAATTGTATGTAGCAGTAATAGCTACACCCAATCACGCAAAGCACAAATATATTAGTTATACTCATGAAAACCAACTAAACAGATTAACTATGTAAATATATATGTATATATGAGGGCCTTGAACCTCAGATTAGTAAAACTGGTGAAAAGCTGGGCCTAAACCACATTAATTAATATAAATGAAAACAAAAAAAGGCCAAGATCAGAATTGAAAACAAAAGAAGGCTTTATAGGAAAAGGAGATGATTATACATAAATATGAAGGATTATCGTTGGCCTAGATTTGCAAGTCTGTTTATTGCATCTCCCTCTCCTCTACCTTATAAGTCGAGTGAACACCATACGTACAGTTGTAACACCCCGGACCCAATTTTATTTTTTACTGAGTATTCTACGAGTTACTAAGAAATTTAACCGTGTTTGGTAACTTAGTAAGTTAACACTCGAGTTTATTTGCGAGTTCTAATGGAAATGTCAAATTCTTCTTTTAAGGTCTCGGTGTCATAGTTGCCGTCGATACGGGCTCTCCGGTGTTTTCGGTTTATTTTCTGAGCGTTGAAATATTTTTCTACGATTTATTAAATGTTTGGTAAAAAAAATTATTTTTCTGAAATTAGAACAGCTTATTTAATCTGGCCGTCTGATCGAGTAGGGTTTCGATCTGGACCGTTGATTCGGGTATAAAGGGAAAAGAGGGGTTGACTCGGTCAAGCACCCACACTCGGGCGTTGACCCGAGCTCCCGGTCTCTCTATTCTCTCTCTCGTTCCTCCGTCGTCTCTGCACCCGAGCAGCGCCGTCCGGCCATCCCTGGCGACGAGACTGTCACCAAAGTGATCCTCTCCTCCTCCTCAACTCAGCCCAGTCCTTAAATACGGGAGACATCCACTCTCGACGGTGATCGGAGTAGGAGGACGGCGACTGTGTTATGTAATTTCCGACGAGCTCCGGCAGGGACGACGACTTCGAAGGGTATATTCTTGTTCTCCTCACTTCCCTCTTCCTTGTTGTGTCTTTGTTTTCTTGATTCGTGGCCAAATCGGAGGAAGCCCTAATTTTGTTTTCTGGGTTTTCCGGCGAGTCACCGTCGTTGACGCCGTCGAGGTTTCTCGGCGTCTCTCCTCTCCTTCCCGACGTTGAATCGATCTCCTGGAGACTAAGACGAACGCGTGGGAAGACTTGAGGTGTTGCTGCTGCTGTGTTGAGCAAACCCGAACCCAGATTTCCGACGAGAAGATACTGTCGGCAATGAGAGCTGCTGGACACAATTTAGGGGTAGGCTGAAGGTAAACTTCATGATTTGGTTCTGTGCAGTTTTCGTATTTGTGCTTGGAGTTGATTAATACTGAAATCGAAGTTTGGTTGTTGATCTGGGTGTTTTGGTTGTATGAATGTCGAGAACTTGATGCTTTGAAGAATACGGGGAGGCTATGGCCATTTTCTGGCAAGTGGCCGGAATCCGACATAATGTTCTGGCAACTCGTCGAAATCCGGTGAAGGCAATTATTCTGGCAGAAGCGATGGAGGTAATGATCGATGTTTCCTTTTCATTGTATGTCATTTCAGAAATAGGAAAGTTTGGGTTGTAATCGGAAAAATTAGGAAAGTTTCTATTTTGGGAAACTTTCCGTTTTTGGAAACCTTCCATTTATGAAAACCCTTTTGGGTGCCCATAGTAATTTTGTGGTTTTTCATATTTAGGTGGTTACGTCTTTTTGAGTTAACGAATTTACATTAGATGGATTAATCAAAATCGAAGTCCACCAAAACGAATTATTAAGCGATGCCTAAGTGTCTAACAGTTAGTGGGACGTATAGTGAAAATGGGATCGAATTGTTAAGTCAAATGTTGAATTGGAAAACGTTGAGCATCGTTAGTTGGTCAATACTGGTCAACCCAGGAAACCTAGTCAAACTAGGAAGAAGTCGAATCGATGATTATTATGGGGTCCGGTCTGACTGATTTGTTCTACTGTTTATCATCAGACGTGGGATTGGCTAGAGAGTGTGAATAGTTGGAGGCATCGCTCGAGAAGTATTCCGAGCAATGGAAAGCTTAAGCCTAATATTGTGAGTGGACATTTTGGTTTTTAATTAATATGCATGCATGATTTTATAAGTTGTCAATTATATTTTCCGAGCTTAAATTATAATTTCAGCTTTTGAATTGGTTATTGAATTTATTTGAGATTGACCGATTAGTTATGTTTTCGTTAATGAACTTATGGATTTGAGCTTGGGTAAGAGATTTGGTATTTGAGTATATTGTTCTTTATGATTTCCGGATTTGAGATTACTATCAGATTTGCATATTGTCGGGTTTTCGAAAGATGATAATTATTTGAGTTATGTATTTCATTGAGCATTTTAACGTGTGGGACATGTCGTTGAATTTAATTAATTTCTTTGCTCTTTGAATTCTTTGAGTACGGTTAGGATTCGTACTTATGCTTTAATTATGAGTTTCAGGGAAACTCATATGGATTTATGTTTCTTTAATTATGCCATACTTGTTGGATCGTTATTATTCATGCTAGCATGTAGTTCCGTCTTTCGAGGCGATGTGGCTTCCACGTTTTAAGTGGGGTTACTCGAGCCTTTTTCGCCTTCGGGTGATGTGATGTAGTCGACGACATCACGTAAGCCCTGCACCCTTTTTGTTATCATAATGTGAAGGTGTAGGGAGTATGGGAGTACTTTTGCCTGGGAGGCTCACTTGTATGGCTATAGCTGCTTCTTATTTAATATTTATTGTCTTGATTAGCGGGCTAGTCCATCTTTTAGATATTTCATTTTACAAAGGTCTTTATGTACCTTTAATGTTGTTTTTGACTAGCGGGGCTAGTCACTATTTTGGGTACTTTCTTTTACGAAGGTTATTATTTATCTTTGTCGTTATTTTGACTAGCGGGCTTTTCTTGGGATTTTCTTTATGAAGGTTTTATCAACACTTGCATGCAACGAGTTTTTTGATTATTGGAAAATGGGAAAGTAATTAAGTTTGGTTAGTTATTTTGCGATCAGTTACTTGATTATTTTTCGTCCACTCACGCTAACGTTTTTTTTCAAATACTTTTCCCTGGGCTCTTCGGTTTCAAATGCCTAGATTGCAGGTTAGCTTAGAAGAGGTCGGGCGTACACGAAGTTGAGGCATAGTCAATAACACAGCTTTCGCTGGCTCTTATCTATGTTTTCCTTCTTTATTAGAATTGCTCTGATTACCTCTGAGATTGTTGTTAGTTAACTAGGGCATGTTGTGATGAACTTGAGGAGCAGAAGACTCCAGAAGTTGAGGATGGATAATTTATAATAGAAGTGTTTATTTGGAATTTTTCAGGTGAGGGTTGTCTATTTTCAAGGTAGATTATGCCGAATTTTCGGTAAATTTTTTTGAAGATGGTTCCCGCAGGATTTACTTCGGGTTTTAGTGTGAAATTTTGGGTGGGTCCTGTCAACAGTAGATAGAACAATGTTATGAAACATGCCCATATGGCAAACCTTTCGAATGAAAACATGGGAAAGTATATAAATTATGTATTTGTTAAGTTATTTAATTTATTTTTGTCCACTCACTCTAGCGTTTTTAGATTACTTTCCCTTGGGCCTTTTGGTTTTTAAATGCCCAGTTTGCAGGCTAAGTTATTTGAGGTCGAGCGTACATGGAGTCGAGACATAGTCAAAGGCTGCTTCCGCTCATTATTTATTCATTGTTTTTCGTTCATCTTTAGATATACTCTGAAAGTCCAGTAGTAAATTATTAATTGTCTGTTGTTGGTTGTGAAATTATTTTAGATGAGAAATTGTTATATTGGGAGACGTGATGAACTTGGGGAGCAGGAAGGCTCCAGAAGTTGAGGATGGATGATTGATAATAGAAGTGTTTATCTAGAATTTTCAGGTAAAGGTTGTCCATTTTCAAAGTAAATTATACCGAATTTTTGGTAAATTTTCTTTGGAGGTGGACCCCACAAGATTTACTTCGGGTTTCAGAGTGAAATTCGGGGTGGGTCTTGACATACTGTATATCTCTAGCTTACTATACTGTGCAAAGCGGAATAACAAATTGTACATGCTATTCTTCTGATCCAAAACTCCACCTCTACTGGTCTAATATTTCTATGCCTAATGAGAATTTAACATAATGAATTCAGATTAGATTTGAAAGGTCATGTATATACAATCCCAGGATCATAGCACACTCTCAGGAAACACTAATTGAAAGTGAAAGTGAAAGTGAAATGACAGTTGGGAGATTACCTTTGTCAGAGAAATTTCTAGATTCAAAGTGTGGTGAAGTGTTGCAATCCTAGGACCGAAGGTAATAGGCAGTGTTGCAAGAACGCAAAAGAGTTGATATATATTGGTCCCTTTAAAGCTACCGATGAGAAGCAAGTGATTAAAGGACAAACCTTTAAAACTACTGAAATACCCAATTCACAAAGAGAATCCTTTCTTCGTCTCTATACTTTTACCTCACCAAGAGCGTCCAAAATCAGAGATTTCACCAGGAGCGTCCAAATCAGGGATTTCATGACGAACCCAATATGAGAACCCTATTAATTAGAAAATAGCAAACGCTAGGATGATCAGAATCAATTGATTTCTGCTTCTATTTAAAGTAATGAAAAAGGGAAGAAAAAAAAACTGAATTGGAGGCCTAACTTGTAAAGGTCACTTCAAAGATGAAACGGAAGTGGCGACCTTTTCTGAGACGGAATGACAGGAAAAAAGGAGAAGGTTTCGACTCTCGATATGGCTCTGGAAGCTTTAGGAAGCAGCGACCGAGAGAAAGGGTGGATGGGAGAGCTGGGTTCGATCACAGCAAAGAAGAATTTGAGATGGAAAGTGATGGAAGTGGCTAAAAACCGATGAAGGAAGCGACAAAAGAGAGGGAATGAGAGCTTGAGATTTGGGGGTTGAAATCTAGAAAGTGAAGGAAGTGGCTAAATCTCTTGACATAGATGATTCGAAGGAGTTTCGACTTTCGAGAGAGATCGAGAGAGAGCAAGCCCAACATTATTCACGTGAACATTACTTATGAACAATCTATGAATAGTGTACAAAAAATAGTATTATTGTAATGTAATTGTAAATATATTCTAAGTTACTTGGACGACGTCAAAGTCTTTTGTTTTGATCAAAATGTTTGTTTCTCCATAATTCACAGCACAAACCCAGCAATACTATATGGTCAACTTGCCAATGGTCAAGCTCCCAAGATATGGATAAATCCCCCAAGATGTCTGATTATTTTCTTTTCCCTAATCCATGTTTAATTATCAGTAATTGTTATAAAACACAAACTACAAGAGATTGAGAGAGAAGAGGAATGACACTTAGAATGAGAATGAGGGAATATGTATGTCTTATAGAGTAGAGAATCATCTCTTGTATAAAAATGTAATCAGTATGTAAATTACATGAATATCCCTACTAAGCTAATTACAAGAATGTCCACTAACTAATAACTATTTATAACACTCCCCCTTAGGTATTCTCTGTCATTAGCTTCCTCTGATGTGTGCTTCAGTGTTGCCTCGTCAAAACCTTGCCAGGTAATAAAAACCCTATGGGACAAAAACAATCCTGGTCGATGGAGAAAAGAGTACAACATACACACAGCTGTGGTAGTCAGAACCCTTGATTTCGGTGAAGCGGCTTAGTCTGGATCATAAGATGTGAGTCCGTGGGAAATTGATGCATAATAGTTGCTACACCAAAACCTTGCTCGGTAAACCCAGTGGGACAAACCCGTGGTCGAAGGGAAAAAAAATGAGCAAATGCATATATTTCAAATAAAATAAAGGCATCTTCAAGATGAAGTATGAGTAAGGTGATCAATTTAATGTGTGTCTCATTAAAACCTTACCAGGTAACAAAACCCAGTGGGGCAAAATAACCCTAGATGAAGGACAAAAGAGTACACCATGGTCAAGAGTATACTTCAGGATACTCTCCCTGAAAACTCTAAAATTATTGTATTCCCTATAGTAAAGACATAACCAATTGGGAATTAATAAGCCTTGTCTGGGTTTACATAACCCGTGTTAGCATTTTTAACAAGGCAAACATCATTTCAAGGACCATAGGATGCCTAGGGATAGAACGAGCCATTTTTCGTCTTACGGAGGCGGCGTGTTAGCACAGAGCTATATCTAGCTAACAAATTCACATCGGGTGAGATGTCTAGTCTAGGGCATTTAGCCAAGTACAATAATGCACCTATTTTACTTAGATATGAGTCTTCTAGTGCCAATATCTCTTCATTATCATCTACACGATGATATGGGTCTCACTAGACTTCAGACGATTGTGAGTGAGCTTGAAGACTTCGTTTTATCCTCATTAAAGCATCTTAACATCTTCTAGATGTAATTTGATTGATGGACCAAAATTCCATTTGCACTTTGCATTGCACGACTCTAGGTCGAGAAAATGATTTGGTCTCTGAAAGTCTTTTTATCTCAAACTTCGACTTCAGGTGTTTTGTGGTTTTCTTGATCTCTTCAAGAGTATCAATCATGTCACATCCCGACCCGTAAATTTTATCTTATTTACTAGCTTGATTATAATAAGAATTTTACCGTCTCCGACATTGACATAGTTTAATTGGTCCCTAGAGGGGTTTTGAGGGACGATTATTTCGGAGAGTTATTCGTAGGAGAAAAATGTAACGACGGTAAAAAATGGTAAATTTAGCTAGTAAAAGGTAATTTTTTATTAGGGTATTTTATTTTGGGGTGTTAAATTTTGAAGTTGGGTATTTTTATGGAGTTGGGCCGGGTTGGTGTGAGGCCCAAACCCATCTCTTTTCCCTTCTCCCTTTCTCTCTCTTCTCTCTCTTTTCTCCCCCGCGCTTTCTCTCTCTCTTCTCCCGCTGCCAGAATTTTCTCTCCGCCAGCCGCCGCCGTCCGGCCACCAGCGACCGCCGGACTGGTCCCGTTCGGACCCCCGCCGTCCCCTCTCTCTTTCTGGGCCGGTGACCGGCCGGTTGCGCCGCCGAACGGGGAGGAAACTCCCCCTAGCAGCCGATTGCTTCTTTCGCCGGAGCTCCCTCCTCCGGCCACCAAAGCCGGTGATCTTTGGCTCAAAAGAAAGCTCTCCTCCCGTGCTTCAATCCCTCCAAAGGGCTCCCTCCGTCGTCAGCTAGGTAAAGAGGAATCGGTATTTGAAATTCTAGGGCTTATTGTGTGTTTGCGTTCGATTGACATGGTTAGGCTTAGAATTGGAGTTTGTGGTAGTTATGAATGTTGTAGAGGAGGTTGAGAGGAAGGTACTGTCAAATTTTGGTGGACATTGGACGTCGCCGGAGCTGGTCGCCGGCCGCCGCTGCCGGCGGAGCCGCCGCCGGCGCCGCCGCTGGAAAAACTGTTTTAGGTGGAGATTTTTATGAGGAATTTAATGGAATGAGTTTTAGAATTTTCGGACGAATTTTGAATAGGTTTATGAATTTCCGAAGTTTGGTATTTAAGCGGTTAAATAATGTAAAATCCGACTGTAGGTTTAAATCAATTTCGGGGAAAGATTATTTATACGACTGCCGGGTATGATATAAAAGTTTGGATCGTTTCGATTTAAGAATATCGAACTTAGGCAATGATGAGCGTAATTATGGCTCTCGATTAATTTTGCCTATTTTATAAATACTGGAATTCAGTTGGTAAATTAATTATACATTTGGAACAGGACGTGAGGAGACTCAATTGGAGAGACCTCGGATCGACGTCAGGCTTAGGCCTAAAGTTGTGAGTGGACCTTTGTTTTAAATAAAAAGCATGCGATGAATGATTTTATTAATCATTTGTTTATTTTGATGAGATTATTGATTTCTCGCCTATTTGATAATTTTTCCTCCTTTGGAGAGATCCCGAAAATGAGATTTTCGGTGGATATATATGTTTTTGGATTTTATGAGAATAGTATGTATATAAATGCTAGCTAGCCATACGTGCTTGGTCCGTCATAATGAGGTAAATACCATTATGGCGTGTCGTGCGTGTTAGACACAAACGTCATAGCCCTATATGAAAACTTCTTTCTTTTTCAGTTTATTTAGGTTTTCATATAGGGAGTCCACACGTATATGTACACTGTCCCTTTTCGGTCATAATGAGGAAAAATACCATTATGGCGCAACGTGAGCGTTAGACGCCAGCGTTGTAGCCTTGTATGAATTTCTATTTTTCTGAATTGTTTCTAGGATTCATACAAGGAGTCTGATGAGTGTAGATACATACGAATATATGAATATATATGGTATAGCCTGAGAGGCTCCATTTTATTTGAGTTTGTGACTAGCCAGTGCTAGTCGTGAAATTATCAGTTTATGAGTTGAACACTTTTAAGCTGCCGCATGCAGTATATTTTTCTATGAAATTAAAATGGGAATGCATAAATAGATTATTATTAAATTATTTATGTCCACTCACTCTAACGTTATTAAATGTCTTCCCCTGGGCCCTTCGTTTTAAAATGCCCAGTCTGCAGGATTGCATAGTTGAGATCGGGCGTACATGGAGAAGAGGCATAATCAATAGTATAGCTTCCGCTCTTTTCTATTTATTTCTAGTTCATTTCCTCTCAAATAGAGTTGCTCTGAATATGTTGGTTATAGGATCTTTGTTAAATTTATATTGGGAGAGGTTGTGATTTGTGGGGAGCACGAAGGCTCCAGGAGTCTATAAGGTTGGATTTGGAACCTTTAGACGTGTTTGCAGGTTTCTATTAGAAGGGTTGTCCATTTTCAAGGGAGGTTGTACCGAAGTTAGCGGTAAATCTTTCCTTGGAGGTGGTCCCCGCACGATTTACTCCGGGTTTAGGGTGAAATTCGGGGTGGGTCGTGTCAGCTTGGTATCAGAGCACTAGGTTATTCGATTCCTTTCTCGTTTCAGTACTACCTCATATTCTTGGTCATACTTAGTGTCTATAGAGTGATGGTCCGATCGCGACGGATCTATTAGCATTATATGCTTTAGACACTATGTGTTGATTAAATTTGTGATGTAGTTGTTCTTGTCTTATTTATGGACAGTATTGTGCCATAAATGTTTATATCTTTAAGACTATGCCTCTGTACGCCGACCTCTTGAGTAATCATTATGCTTTGCGTAATGAAAATGTGTATGGATGATGCCTTTTTCAAGGATTTTTGAGTTGATATGATAATTATTAGAGTTCAATTGCGAGTTGGGAACTCCAGTGGGGATTTGTTCATCTTCCATACTAGTGACTTGCTAAATTGGATTTTATATGGAACATGTTTTGGCGATATATAAGTTGTTTATGTTGCAGCTTTATGTAACCGAAATGTTCCATTCGCATGATAATCATGTTTCAGATCATCTTCTGGTCTGGGGTGAAGAGAATATTGAGTTTAACAAAATTAGGAGAGAGCTGGTATTCCCATAAGCTGCTAGTTTGTGGTGCATAAAATGGTAATGTAATAGTTTTGGTGAAGAGACCTAAGTGACGTAGTTTTGATCTCTTCATAATGTCGTTTCGAGAATCAAGATTATTATATGTTAGCGGACTGGTCACTTAGACAGAGCAAGATTTTCTTGTGGACTTGCGAGAGCTTTGACTTCGTGAAAGACTCTGCAAAGTGCCTCGGTACTAGAAGTGATTGTTGCAGTTCTGCAGTGTGTGCATCCTTAAATCTGTTCATTTAGCGGGTCTTAATTTTGACCCTATGAACATGTGAGAATGCGTAAACTTTAGTTTCCTAACAAGTGAGCTTCAATGTTGAGTTTGTGAGCAGTGCATTGACGAGGTTGTTGCGTGACGTTAGGAGATTTGAGCCCGATGGTGATAGCGATTTTTCATTGCACAGGAATTAGTGTACATACCTACATGTACTCGTACTCTGGAACAAGTATCATTGAACTCACTTACGTGTAAACGTTAGTGGCAGTTCAACGAAGGATTTAGAATCTTTAAGAAGATTTAGAATAATTCACGATTTAAATGAAAATGTTAAAGGAGTCAGAGGTAGACTCAAAACAGTTCTTAGTAGCCAGAAGAATTATAAAGATGTCCGCAGGAAGGACCATGAGTTTCAAGTGGGTGATTGAGTGTTCTTGAAATTATCTCCTTGGAAAGAGGTGGTACATTTTGGTAACGTGGAAGCTTGGTCCGAGATTTATTGGTTCTTATGGGTTTTAAGATCAAGTTGGCTCTCTTGCGTAACGGTTAGTTTTGCCTCCGGAGTGATCCAAGATACATAATGAGTTTTATGTATCCATGTTTCGTAAGTCTATTGCCGATCTCTCTCGTGTGTTACGAGAGTAGCCAATCAGTTTGACGAAAGATTTGTCCTATGAAGAGGAACCGGTTTAGATTCCTGACCGAATGGAACAAGTACTTAAAAGCAAAACATTTTTTTCCTCTTGTTAAAGTTCTGTGGAGGAGACACCAAGTAGAGGAAGCTACTTGGGAATCAGAGGAGCAACTGAGGCAGCAGTATCCCTATCTCTGCGAATGACAAGTATGTAAATTTCGAGGACGAAATTTTTATAAGGAGGGGAGAATTGTCACATCCCGACCCGTAAATTTTATCTTATTTACTAGCTTGATTATAATAAGAATTTTACCGTCTCCGACATTGACATAGTTTAATTGGTCCCTAGAGGGGTTTTGAGGGACGATTATTTCGGAGAGTTATTCGTAGGAGAAAAATGTAACGACGGTAAAAAATGGTAAATTTAGCTAGTAAAAGGTAATTTTTTATTAGGGTATTTTATTTTGGGGTGTTAAATTTTGAAGTTGGGTATTTTTATGGAGTTGGGCCGGGTTGGTGTGAGGCCCAAACCCATCTCTTTTCCCTTCTCCCTTTCTCTCTCTTCTCTCTCTTTTCTCCCCCGCGCTTTCTCTCTCTCTTCTCCCGCTGCCAGAATTTTCTCTCCGCCAGCCGCCGCCGTCCGGCCACCAGCGACCGCCGGACTGGTCCCGTTCGGACCCCCGCCGTCCCCTCTCTCTTTCTGGGCCGGTGACCGGCCGGTTGCGCCGCCGAACGGGGAGGAAACTCCCCCTAGCAGCCGATTGCTTCTTTCGCCGGAGCTCCCTCCTCCGGCCACCAAAGCCGGTGATCTTTGGCTCAAAAGAAAGCTCTCCTCCCGTGCTTCAATCCCTCCAAAGGGCTCCCTCCGTCGTCAGCTAGGTAAAGAGGAATCGGTATTTGAAATTCTAGGGCTTATTGTGTGTTTGCGTTCGATTGACATGGTTAGGCTTAGAATTGGAGTTTGTGGTAGTTATGAATGTTGTAGAGGAGGTTGAGAGGAAGGTACTGTCAAATTTTGGTGGACATTGGACGTCGCCGGAGCTGGTCGCCGGCCGCCGCTGCCGGCGGAGCCGCCGGCGCCGCCGCTGGAAAAACTGTTTTAGGTGGAGATTTTTATGAGGAATTTAATGGAATGAGTTTTAGAATTTTCGGACGAATTTTGAATAGGTTTATGAATTTCCGAAGTTTGGTATTTAAGCGGTTAAATAATGTAAAATCCGACTGTAGGTTTAAATCAATTTCGGGGAAAGATTATTTATACGACTGCCGGGTATGATATAAAAGTTTGGATCGTTTCGATTTAAGAATATCGAACTTAGGCAATGATGAGCGTAATTATGGCTCTCGATTAATTTTGCCTATTTTATAAATACTGGAATTCAGTTGGTAAATTAATTATACATTTGGAACAGGACGTGAGGAGACTCAATTGGAGAGACCTCGGATCGACGTCAGGCTTAGGCCTAAAGTTGTGAGTGGACCTTTGTTTTAAATAAAAAGCATGCGATGAATGATTTTATTAATCATTTGTTTATTTTGATGAGATTATTGATTTCTCGCCTATTTGATAATTTTTCCTCCTTTGGAGAGATCCCGAAAATGAGATTTTCGGTGGATATATATGTTTTTGGATTTTATGAGAATAGTATGTATATAAATGCTAGCTAGCCATACGTGCTTGGTCCGTCATAATGAGGTAAATACCATTATGGCGTGTCGTGCGTGTTAGACACAAACGTCATAGCCCTATATGAAAACTTCTTTCTTTTTCAGTTTATTTAGGTTTTCATATAGGGAGTCCACACGTATATGTACACTGTCCCTTTTCGGTCATAATGAGGAAAAATACCATTATGGCGCAACGTGAGCGTTAGACGCCAGCGTTGTAGCCTTGTATGAATTTCTATTTTTCTGAATTGTTTCTAGGATTCATACAAGGAGTCTGATGAGTGTAGATACATACGAATATATGAATATATATGGTATAGCCTGAGAGGCTCCATTTTATTTGAGTTTGTGACTAGCCAGTGCTAGTCGTGAAATTATCAGTTTATGAGTTGAACACTTTTAAGCTGCCGCATGCAGTATATTTTTCTATGAAATTAAAATGGGAATGCATAAATAGATTATTATTAAATTATTTATGTCCACTCACTCTAACGTTATTAAATGTCTTCCCCTGGGCCCTTCGTTTTAAAATGCCCAGTCTGCAGGATTGCATAGTTGAGATCGGGCGTACATGGAGAAGAGGCATAATCAATAGTATAGCTTCCGCTCTTTTCTATTTATTTCTAGTTCATTTCCTCTCAAATAGAGTTGCTCTGAATATGTTGGTTATAGGATCTTTGTTAAATTTATATTGGGAGAGGTTGTGATTTGTGGGGAGCACGAAGGCTCCAGGAGTCTATAAGGTTGGATTTGGAACCTTTAGACGTGTTTGCAGGTTTCTATTAGAAGGGTTGTCCATTTTCAAGGGAGGTTGTACCGAAGTTAGCGGTAAATCTTTCCTTGGAGGTGGTCCCCGCACGATTTACTCCGGGTTTAGGGTGAAATTCGGGGTGGGTCGTGTCAGCTTGGTATCAGAGCACTAGGTTATTCGATTCCTTTCTCGTTTCAGTACTACCTCATATTCTTGGTCATACTTAGTGTCTATAGAGTGATGGTCCGATCGCGACGGATCTATTAGCATTATATGCTTTAGACACTATGTGTTGATTAAATTTGTGATGTAGTTGTTCTTGTCTTATTTATGGACAGTATTGTGCCATAAATGTTTATATCTTTAAGACTATGCCTCTGTACGCCGACCTCTTGAGTAATCATTATGCTTTGCGTAATGAAAATGTGTATGGATGATGCCTTTTTCAAGGATTTTTGAGTTGATATGATAATTATTAGAGTTCAATTGCGAGTTGGGAACTCCAGTGGGGATTTGTTCATCTTCCATACTAGTGACTTGCTAAATTGGATTTTATATGGAACATGTTTTGGCGATATATAAGTTGTTTATGTTGCAGCTTTATG
Source organism: Fragaria nilgerrensis (assembly GCA_010134655.1). Taxonomy (NCBI): domain Eukaryota; kingdom Viridiplantae; phylum Streptophyta; class Magnoliopsida; order Rosales; family Rosaceae; genus Fragaria; species Fragaria nilgerrensis. The sequence continues at coordinate 50,045 of WPAB01000123.1, read as the reverse complement.
TAACCGAAATGTTCCATTCGCATGATAATCATGTTTCAGATCATCTTCTGGTCTGGGGTGAAGAGAATATTGAGTTTAACAAAATTAGGAGAGAGCTGGTATTCCCATAAGCTGCTAGTTTGTGGTGCATAAAATGGTAATGTAATAGTTTTGGTGAAGAGACCTAAGTGACGTAGTTTTGATCTCTTCATAATGTCGTTTCGAGAATCAAGATTATTATATGTTAGCGGACTGGTCACTTAGACAGAGCAAGATTTTCTTGTGGACTTGCGAGAGCTTTGACTTCGTGAAAGACTCTGCAAAGTGCCTCGGTACTAGAAGTGATTGTTGCAGTTCTGCAGTGTGTGCATCCTTAAATCTGTTCATTTAGCGGGTCTTAATTTTGACCCTATGAACATGTGAGAATGCGTAAACTTTAGTTTCCTAACAAGTGAGCTTCAATGTTGAGTTTGTGAGCAGTGCATTGACGAGGTTGTTGCGTGACGTTAGGAGATTTGAGCCCGATGGTGATAGCGATTTTTCATTGCACAGGAATTAGTGTACATACCTACATGTACTCGTACTCTGGAACAAGTATCATTGAACTCACTTACGTGTAAACGTTAGTGGCAGTTCAACGAAGGATTTAGAATCTTTAAGAAGATTTAGAATAATTCACGATTTAAATGAAAATGTTAAAGGAGTCAGAGGTAGACTCAAAACAGTTCTTAGTAGCCAGAAGAATTATAAAGATGTCCGCAGGAAGGACCATGAGTTTCAAGTGGGTGATTGAGTGTTCTTGAAATTATCTCCTTGGAAAGAGGTGGTACATTTTGGTAACGTGGAAGCTTGGTCCGAGATTTATTGGTTCTTATGGGTTTTAAGATCAAGTTGGCTCTCTTGCGTAACGGTTAGTTTTGCCTCCGGAGTGATCCAAGATACATAATGAGTTTTATGTATCCATGTTTCGTAAGTCTATTGCCGATCTCTCTCGTGTGTTACGAGAGTAGCCAATCAGTTTGACGAAAGATTTGTCCTATGAAGAGGAACCGGTTTAGATTCCTGACCGAATGGAACAAGTACTTAAAAGCAAAACATTTTTTTCCTCTTGTTAAAGTTCTGTGGAGGAGACACCAAGTAGAGGAAGCTACTTGGGAATCAGAGGAGCAACTGAGGCAGCAGTATCCCTATCTCTGCGAATGACAAGTATGTAAATTTCGAGGACGAAATTTTTATAAGGAGGGGAGAATTGTCACATCCCGACCCGTAAATTTTATCTTATTTACTAGCTTGATTATAATAAGAATTTTACCGTCTCCGACATTGACATAGTTTAATTGGTCCCTAGAGGGGTTTTGAGGGACGATTATTTCGGAGAGTTATTCGTAGGAGAAAAATGTAACGACGGTAAAAAATGGTAAATTTAGCTAGTAAAAGGTAATTTTTTATTAGGGTATTTTATTTTGGGGTGTTAAATTTTGAAGTTGGGTATTTTTATGGAGTTGGGCCGGGTTGGTGTGAGGCCCAAACCCATCTCTTTTCCCTTCTCCCTTTCTCTCTCTTCTCTCTCTTTTCTCCCCCGCGCTTTCTCTCTCTCTTCTCCCGCTGCCAGAATTTTCTCTCCGCCAGCCGCCGCCGTCCGGCCACCAGCGACCGCCGGACTGGTCCCGTTCGGACCCCCGCCGTCCCCTCTCTCTTTCTGGGCCGGTGACCGGCCGGTTGCGCCGCCGAACGGGGAGGAAACTCCCCCTAGCAGCCGATTGCTTCTTTCGCCGGAGCTCCCTCCTCCGGCCACCAAAGCCGGTGATCTTTGGCTCAAAAGAAAGCTCTCCTCCCGTGCTTCAATCCCTCCAAAGGGCTCCCTCCGTCGTCAGCTAGGTAAAGAGGAATCGGTATTTGAAATTCTAGGGCTTATTGTGTGTTTGCGTTCGATTGACATGGTTAGGCTTAGAATTGGAGTTTGTGGTAGTTATGAATGTTGTAGAGGAGGTTGAGAGGAAGGTACTGTCAAATTTTGGTGGACATTGGACGTCGCCGGAGCTGGTCGCCGGCCGCCGCTGCCGGCGGAGCCGCCGCCGGCGCCGCCGCTGGAAAAACTGTTTTAGGTGGAGATTTTTATGAGGAATTTAATGGAATGAGTTTTAGAATTTTCGGACGAATTTTGAATAGGTTTATGAATTTCCGAAGTTTGGTATTTAAGCGGTTAAATAATGTAAAATCCGACTGTAGGTTTAAATCAATTTCGGGGAAAGATTATTTATACGACTGCCGGGTATGATATAAAAGTTTGGATCGTTTCGATTTAAGAATATCGAACTTAGGCAATGATGAGCGTAATTATGGCTCTCGATTAATTTTGCCTATTTTATAAATACTGGAATTCAGTTGGTAAATTAATTATACATTTGGAACAGGACGTGAGGAGACTCAATTGGAGAGACCTCGGATCGACGTCAGGCTTAGGCCTAAAGTTGTGAGTGGACCTTTGTTTTAAATAAAAAGCATGCGATGAATGATTTTATTAATCATTTGTTTATTTTGATGAGATTATTGATTTCTCGCCTATTTGATAATTTTTCCTCCTTTGGAGAGATCCCGAAAATGAGATTTTCGGTGGATATATATGTTTTTGGATTTTATGAGAATAGTATGTATATAAATGCTAGCTAGCCATACGTGCTTGGTCCGTCATAATGAGGTAAATACCATTATGGCGTGTCGTGCGTGTTAGACACAAACGTCATAGCCCTATATGAAAACTTCTTTCTTTTTCAGTTTATTTAGGTTTTCATATAGGGAGTCCACACGTATATGTACACTGTCCCTTTTCGGTCATAATGAGGAAAAATACCATTATGGCGCAACGTGAGCGTTAGACGCCAGCGTTGTAGCCTTGTATGAATTTCTATTTTTCTGAATTGTTTCTAGGATTCATACAAGGAGTCTGATGAGTGTAGATACATACGAATATATGAATATATATGGTATAGCCTGAGAGGCTCCATTTTATTTGAGTTTGTGACTAGCCAGTGCTAGTCGTGAAATTATCAGTTTATGAGTTGAACACTTTTAAGCTGCCGCATGCAGTATATTTTTCTATGAAATTAAAATGGGAATGCATAAATAGATTATTATTAAATTATTTATGTCCACTCACTCTAACGTTATTAAATGTCTTCCCCTGGGCCCTTCGTTTTAAAATGCCCAGTCTGCAGGATTGCATAGTTGAGATCGGGCGTACATGGAGAAGAGGCATAATCAATAGTATAGCTTCCGCTCTTTTCTATTTATTTCTAGTTCATTTCCTCTCAAATAGAGTTGCTCTGAATATGTTGGTTATAGGATCTTTGTTAAATTTATATTGGGAGAGGTTGTGATTTGTGGGGAGCACGAAGGCTCCAGGAGTCTATAAGGTTGGATTTGGAACCTTTAGACGTGTTTGCAGGTTTCTATTAGAAGGGTTGTCCATTTTCAAGGGAGGTTGTACCGAAGTTAGCGGTAAATCTTTCCTTGGAGGTGGTCCCCGCACGATTTACTCCGGGTTTAGGGTGAAATTCGGGGTGGGTCGTGTCAGCTTGGTATCAGAGCACTAGGTTATTCGATTCCTTTCTCGTTTCAGTACTACCTCATATTCTTGGTCATACTTAGTGTCTATAGAGTGATGGTCCGATCGCGACGGATCTATTAGCATTATATGCTTTAGACACTATGTGTTGATTAAATTTGTGATGTAGTTGTTCTTGTCTTATTTATGGACAGTATTGTGCCATAAATGTTTATATCTTTAAGACTATGCCTCTGTACGCCGACCTCTTGAGTAATCATTATGCTTTGCGTAATGAAAATGTGTATGGATGATGCCTTTTTCAAGGATTTTTGAGTTGATATGATAATTATTAGAGTTCAATTGCGAGTTGGGAACTCCAGTGGGGATTTGTTCATCTTCCATACTAGTGACTTGCTAAATTGGATTTTATATGGAACATGTTTTGGCGATATATAAGTTGTTTATGTTGCAGCTTTATGTAACCGAAATGTTCCATTCGCATGATAATCATGTTTCAGATCATCTTCTGGTCTGGGGTGAAGAGAATATTGAGTTTAACAAAATTAGGAGAGAGCTGGTATTCCCATAAGCTGCTAGTTTGTGGTGCATAAAATGGTAATGTAATAGTTTTGGTGAAGAGACCTAAGTGACGTAGTTTTGATCTCTTCATAATGTCGTTTCGAGAATCAAGATTATTATATGTTAGCGGACTGGTCACTTAGACAGAGCAAGATTTTCTTGTGGACTTGCGAGAGCTTTGACTTCGTGAAAGACTCTGCAAAGTGCCTCGGTACTAGAAGTGATTGTTGCAGTTCTGCAGTGTGTGCATCCTTAAATCTGTTCATTTAGCGGGTCTTAATTTTGACCCTATGAACATGTGAGAATGCGTAAACTTTAGTTTCCTAACAAGTGAGCTTCAATGTTGAGTTTGTGAGCAGTGCATTGACGAGGTTGTTGCGTGACGTTAGGAGATTTGAGCCCGATGGTGATAGCGATTTTTCATTGCACAGGAATTAGTGTACATACCTACATGTACTCGTACTCTGGAACAAGTATCATTGAACTCACTTACGTGTAAACGTTAGTGGCAGTTCAACGAAGGATTTAGAATCTTTAAGAAGATTTAGAATAATTCACGATTTAAATGAAAATGTTAAAGGAGTCAGAGGTAGACTCAAAACAGTTCTTAGTAGCCAGAAGAATTATAAAGATGTCCGCAGGAAGGACCATGAGTTTCAAGTGGGTGATTGAGTGTTCTTGAAATTATCTCCTTGGAAAGAGGTGGTACATTTTGGTAACGTGGAAGCTTGGTCCGAGATTTATTGGTTCTTATGGGTTTTAAGATCAAGTTGGCTCTCTTGCGTAACGGTTAGTTTTGCCTCCGGAGTGATCCAAGATACATAATGAGTTTTATGTATCCATGTTTCGTAAGTCTATTGCCGATCTCTCTCGTGTGTTACGAGAGTAGCCAATCAGTTTGACGAAAGATTTGTCCTATGAAGAGGAACCGGTTTAGATTCCTGACCGAATGGAACAAGTACTTAAAAGCAAAACATTTTTTTCCTCTTGTTAAAGTTCTGTGGAGGAGACACCAAGTAGAGGAAGCTACTTGGGAATCAGAGGAGCAACTGAGGCAGCAGTATCCCTATCTCTGCGAATGACAAGTATGTAAATTTCGAGGACGAAATTTTTATAAGGAGGGGAGAATTGTCACATCCCGACCCGTAAATTTTATCTTATTTACTAGCTTGATTATAATAAGAATTTTACCGTCTCCGACATTGACATAGTTTAATTGGTCCCTAGAGGGGTTTTGAGGGACGATTATTTCGGAGAGTTATTCGTAGGAGAAAAATGTAACGACGGTAAAAAATGGTAAATTTAGCTAGTAAAAGGTAATTTTTTATTAGGGTATTTTATTTTGGGGTGTTAAATTTTGAAGTTGGGTATTTTTATGGAGTTGGGCCGGGTTGGTGTGAGGCCCAAACCCATCTCTTTTCCCTTCTCCCTTTCTCTCTCTTCTCTCTCTTTTCTCCCCCGCGCTTTCTCTCTCTCTTCTCCCGCTGCCAGAATTTTCTCTCCGCCAGCCGCCGCCGTCCGGCCACCAGCGACCGCCGGACTGGTCCCGTTCGGACCCCCGCCGTCCCCTCTCTCTTTCTGGGCCGGTGACCGGCCGGTTGCGCCGCCGAACGGGGAGGAAACTCCCCCTAGCAGCCGATTGCTTCTTTCGCCGGAGCTCCCTCCTCCGGCCACCAAAGCCGGTGATCTTTGGCTCAAAAGAAAGCTCTCCTCCCGTGCTTCAATCCCTCCAAAGGGCTCCCTCCGTCGTCAGCTAGGTAAAGAGGAATCGGTATTTGAAATTCTAGGGCTTATTGTGTGTTTGCGTTCGATTGACATGGTTAGGCTTAGAATTGGAGTTTGTGGTAGTTATGAATGTTGTAGAGGAGGTTGAGAGGAAGGTACTGTCAAATTTTGGTGGACATTGGACGTCGCCGGAGCTGGTCGCCGGCCGCCGCTGCCGGCGGAGCCGCCGCCGGCGCCGCCGCTGGAAAAACTGTTTTAGGTGGAGATTTTTATGAGGAATTTAATGGAATGAGTTTTAGAATTTTCGGACGAATTTTGAATAGGTTTATGAATTTCCGAAGTTTGGTATTTAAGCGGTTAAATAATGTAAAATCCGACTGTAGGTTTAAATCAATTTCGGGGAAAGATTATTTATACGACTGCCGGGTATGATATAAAAGTTTGGATCGTTTCGATTTAAGAATATCGAACTTAGGCAATGATGAGCGTAATTATGGCTCTCGATTAATTTTGCCTATTTTATAAATACTGGAATTCAGTTGGTAAATTAATTATACATTTGGAACAGGACGTGAGGAGACTCAATTGGAGAGACCTCGGATCGACGTCAGGCTTAGGCCTAAAGTTGTGAGTGGACCTTTGTTTTAAATAAAAAGCATGCGATGAATGATTTTATTAATCATTTGTTTATTTTGATGAGATTATTGATTTCTCGCCTATTTGATAATTTTTCCTCCTTTGGAGAGATCCCGAAAATGAGATTTTCGGTGGATATATATGTTTTTGGATTTTATGAGAATAGTATGTATATAAATGCTAGCTAGCCATACGTGCTTGGTCCGTCATAATGAGGTAAATACCATTATGGCGTGTCGTGCGTGTTAGACACAAACGTCATAGCCCTATATGAAAACTTCTTTCTTTTTCAGTTTATTTAGGTTTTCATATAGGGAGTCCACACGTATATGTACACTGTCCCTTTTCGGTCATAATGAGGAAAAATACCATTATGGCGCAACGTGAGCGTTAGACGCCAGCGTTGTAGCCTTGTATGAATTTCTATTTTTCTGAATTGTTTCTAGGATTCATACAAGGAGTCTGATGAGTGTAGATACATACGAATATATGAATATATATGGTATAGCCTGAGAGGCTCCATTTTATTTGAGTTTGTGACTAGCCAGTGCTAGTCGTGAAATTATCAGTTTATGAGTTGAACACTTTTAAGCTGCCGCATGCAGTATATTTTTCTATGAAATTAAAATGGGAATGCATAAATAGATTATTATTAAATTATTTATGTCCACTCACTCTAACGTTATTAAATGTCTTCCCCTGGGCCCTTCGTTTTAAAATGCCCAGTCTGCAGGATTGCATAGTTGAGATCGGGCGTACATGGAGAAGAGGCATAATCAATAGTATAGCTTCCGCTCTTTTCTATTTATTTCTAGTTCATTTCCTCTCAAATAGAGTTGCTCTGAATATGTTGGTTATAGGATCTTTGTTAAATTTATATTGGGAGAGGTTGTGATTTGTGGGGAGCACGAAGGCTCCAGGAGTCTATAAGGTTGGATTTGGAACCTTTAGACGTGTTTGCAGGTTTCTATTAGAAGGGTTGTCCATTTTCAAGGGAGGTTGTACCGAAGTTAGCGGTAAATCTTTCCTTGGAGGTGGTCCCCGCACGATTTACTCCGGGTTTAGGGTGAAATTCGGGGTGGGTCGTGTCAGCTTGGTATCAGAGCACTAGGTTATTCGATTCCTTTCTCGTTTCAGTACTACCTCATATTCTTGGTCATACTTAGTGTCTATAGAGTGATGGTCCGATCGCGACGGATCTATTAGCATTATATGCTTTAGACACTATGTGTTGATTAAATTTGTGATGTAGTTGTTCTTGTCTTATTTATGGACAGTATTGTGCCATAAATGTTTATATCTTTAAGACTATGCCTCTGTACGCCGACCTCTTGAGTAATCATTATGCTTTGCGTAATGAAAATGTGTATGGATGATGCCTTTTTCAAGGATTTTTGAGTTGATATGATAATTATTAGAGTTCAATTGCGAGTTGGGAACTCCAGTGGGGATTTGTTCATCTTCCATACTAGTGACTTGCTAAATTGGATTTTATATGGAACATGTTTTGGCGATATATAAGTTGTTTATGTTGCAGCTTTATGTAACCGAAATGTTCCATTCGCATGATAATCATGTTTCAGATCATCTTCTGGTCTGGGGTGAAGAGAATATTGAGTTTAACAAAATTAGGAGAGAGCTGGTATTCCCATAAGCTGCTAGTTTGTGGTGCATAAAATGGTAATGTAATAGTTTTGGTGAAGAGACCTAAGTGACGTAGTTTTGATCTCTTCATAATGTCGTTTCGAGAATCAAGATTATTATATGTTAGCGGACTGGTCACTTAGACAGAGCAAGATTTTCTTGTGGACTTGCGAGAGCTTTGACTTCGTGAAAGACTCTGCAAAGTGCCTCGGTACTAGAAGTGATTGTTGCAGTTCTGCAGTGTGTGCATCCTTAAATCTGTTCATTTAGCGGGTCTTAATTTTGACCCTATGAACATGTGAGAATGCGTAAACTTTAGTTTCCTAACAAGTGAGCTTCAATGTTGAGTTTGTGAGCAGTGCATTGACGAGGTTGTTGCGTGACGTTAGGAGATTTGAGCCCGATGGTGATAGCGATTTTTCATTGCACAGGAATTAGTGTACATACCTACATGTACTCGTACTCTGGAACAAGTATCATTGAACTCACTTACGTGTAAACGTTAGTGGCAGTTCAACGAAGGATTTAGAATCTTTAAGAAGATTTAGAATAATTCACGATTTAAATGAAAATGTTAAAGGAGTCAGAGGTAGACTCAAAACAGTTCTTAGTAGCCAGAAGAATTATAAAGATGTCCGCAGGAAGGACCATGAGTTTCAAGTGGGTGATTGAGTGTTCTTGAAATTATCTCCTTGGAAAGAGGTGGTACATTTTGGTAACGTGGAAGCTTGGTCCGAGATTTATTGGTTCTTATGGGTTTTAAGATCAAGTTGGCTCTCTTGCGTAACGGTTAGTTTTGCCTCCGGAGTGATCCAAGATACATAATGAGTTTTATGTATCCATGTTTCGTAAGTCTATTGCCGATCTCTCTCGTGTGTTACGAGAGTAGCCAATCAGTTTGACGAAAGATTTGTCCTATGAAGAGGAACCGGTTTAGATTCCTGACCGAATGGAACAAGTACTTAAAAGCAAAACATTTTTTTCCTCTTGTTAAAGTTCTGTGGAGGAGACACCAAGTAGAGGAAGCTACTTGGGAATCAGAGGAGCAACTGAGGCAGCAGTATCCCTATCTCTGCGAATGACAAGTATGTAAATTTCGAGGACGAAATTTTTATAAGGAGGGGAGAATTGTCACATCCCGACCCGTAAATTTTATCTTATTTACTAGCTTGATTATAATAAGAATTTTACCGTCTCCGACATTGACATAGTTTAATTGGTCCCTAGAGGGGTTTTGAGGGACGATTATTTCGGAGAGTTATTCGTAGGAGAAAAATGTAACGACGGTAAAAAATGGTAAATTTAGCTAGTAAAAGGTAATTTTTTATTAGGGTATTTTATTTTGGGGTGTTAAATTTTGAAGTTGGGTATTTTTATGGAGTTGGGCCGGGTTGGTGTGAGGCCCAAACCCATCTCTTTTCCCTTCTCCCTTTCTCTCTCTTCTCTCTCTTTCTCTCCCCCCCTTTCTCTCTCTCTCTCTCCCGCTGCCAGAATTTTCTCTCCGCCAGCCGCCGCCGTCCGGCCACCAGCGACCGCCGGACTGGTCCCGTTCGGACCCCCGCCGTCCCCTCTCTCTTTCTGGGCCGGTGACCGGCCGGTTGCGCCGCCGAACGGGGAGGAAACTCCCCCTAGCAGCCGATTGCTTCTTTCGCCGGAGCTCCCTCCTCCGGCCACCAAAGCCGGTGATCTTTGGCTCAAAAGAAAGCTCTCCTCCCGTGCTTCAATCCCTCCAAAGGGCTCCCTCCGTCGTCAGCTAGGTAAAGAGGAATCGGTATTTGAAATTCTAGGGCTTATTGTGTGTTTGCGTTCGATTGACATGGTTAGGCTTAGAATTGGAGTTTGTGGTAGTTATGAATGTTGTAGAGGAGGTTGAGAGGAAGGTACTGTCAAATTTTGGTGGACATTGGACGTCGCCGGAGCTGGTCGCCGGCCGCCGCTGCCGGCGGAGCCGCCGCCGGCGCCGCCGCTGGAAAAACTGTTTTAGGTGGAGATTTTTATGAGGAATTTAATGGAATGAGTTTTAGAATTTTCGGACGAATTTTGAATAGGTTTATGAATTTCCGAAGTTTGGTATTTAAGCGGTTAAATAATGTAAAATCCGACTGTAGGTTTAAATCAATTTCGGGGAAAGATTATTTATACGACTGCCGGGTATGATATAAAAGTTTGGATCGTTTCGATTTAAGAATATCGAACTTAGGCAATGATGAGCGTAATTATGGCTCTCGATTAATTTTGCCTATTTTATAAATACTGGAATTCAGTTGGTAAATTAATTATACATTTGGAACAGGACGTGAGGAGACTCAATTGGAGAGACCTCGGATCGACGTCAGGCTTAGGCCTAAAGTTGTGAGTGGACCTTTGTTTTAAATAAAAAGCATGCGATGAATGATTTTATTAATCATTTGTTTATTTTGATGAGATTATTGATTTCTCGCCTATTTGATAATTTTTCCTCCTTTGGAGAGATCCCGAAAATGAGATTTTCGGTGGATATATATGTTTTTGGATTTTATGAGAATAGTATGTATATAAATGCTAGCTAGCCATACGTGCTTGGTCCGTCATAATGAGGTAAATACCATTATGGCGTGTCGTGCGTGTTAGACACAAACGTCATAGCCCTATATGAAAACTTCTTTCTTTTTCAGTTTATTTAGGTTTTCATATAGGGAGTCCACACGTATATGTACACTGTCCCTTTTCGGTCATAATGAGGAAAAATACCATTATGGCGCAACGTGAGCGTTAGACGCCAGCGTTGTAGCCTTGTATGAATTTCTATTTTTCTGAATTGTTTCTAGGATTCATACAAGGAGTCTGATGAGTGTAGATACATACGAATATATGAATATATATGGTATAGCCTGAGAGGCTCCATTTTATTTGAGTTTGTGACTAGCCAGTGCTAGTCGTGAAATTATCAGTTTATGAGTTGAACACTTTTAAGCTGCCGCATGCAGTATATTTTTCTATGAAATTAAAATGGGAATGCATAAATAGATTATTATTAAATTATTTATGTCCACTCACTCTAACGTTATTAAATGTCTTCCCCTGGGCCCTTCGTTTTAAAATGCCCAGTCTGCAGGATTGCATAGTTGAGATCGGGCGTACATGGAGAAGAGGCATAATCAATAGTATAGCTTCCGCTCTTTTCTATTTATTTCTAGTTCATTTCCTCTCAAATAGAGTTGCTCTGAATATGTTGGTTATAGGATCTTTGTTAAATTTATATTGGGAGAGGTTGTGATTTGTGGGGAGCACGAAGGCTCCAGGAGTCTATAAGGTTGGATTTGGAACCTTTAGACGTGTTTGCAGGTTTCTATTAGAAGGGTTGTCCATTTTCAAGGGAGGTTGTACCGAAGTTAGCGGTAAATCTTTCCTTGGAGGTGGTCCCCGCACGATTTACTCCGGGTTTAGGGTGAAATTCGGGGTGGGTCGTGTCAGCTTGGTATCAGAGCACTAGGTTATTCGATTCCTTTCTCGTTTCAGTACTACCTCATATTCTTGGTCATACTTAGTGTCTATAGAGTGATGGTCCGATCGCGACGGATCTATTAGCATTATATGCTTTAGACACTATGTGTTGATTAAATTTGTGATGTAGTTGTTCTTGTCTTATTTATGGACAGTATTGTGCCATAAATGTTTATATCTTTAAGACTATGCCTCTGTACGCCGACCTCTTGAGTAATCATTATGCTTTGCGTAATGAAAATGTGTATGGATGATGCCTTTTTCAAGGATTTTTGAGTTGATATGATAATTATTAGAGTTCAATTGCGAGTTGGGAACTCCAGTGGGGATTTGTTCATCTTCCATACTAGTGACTTGCTAAATTGGATTTTATATGGAACATGTTTTGGCGATATATAAGTTGTTTATGTTGCAGCTTTATGTAACCGAAATGTTCCATTCGCATGATAATCATGTTTCAGATCATCTTCTGGTCTGGGGTGAAGAGAATATTGAGTTTAACAAAATTAGGAGAGAGCTGGTATTCCCATAAGCTGCTAGTTTGTGGTGCATAAAATGGTAATGTAATAGTTTTGGTGAAGAGACCTAAGTGACGTAGTTTTGATCTCTTCATAATGTCGTTTCGAGAATCAAGATTATTATATGTTAGCGGACTGGTCACTTAGACAGAGCAAGATTTTCTTGTGGACTTGCGAGAGCTTTGACTTCGTGAAAGACTCTGCAAAGTGCCTCGGTACTAGAAGTGATTGTTGCAGTTCTGCAGTGTGTGCATCCTTAAATCTGTTCATTTAGCGGGTCTTAATTTTGACCCTATGAACATGTGAGAATGCGTAAACTTTAGTTTCCTAACAAGTGAGCTTCAATGTTGAGTTTGTGAGCAGTGCATTGACGAGGTTGTTGCGTGACGTTAGGAGATTTGAGCCCGATGGTGATAGCGATTTTTCATTGCACAGGAATTAGTGTACATACCTACATGTACTCGTACTCTGGAACAAGTATCATTGAACTCACTTACGTGTAAACGTTAGTGGCAGTTCAACGAAGGATTTAGAATCTTTAAGAAGATTTAGAATAATTCACGATTTAAATGAAAATGTTAAAGGAGTCAGAGGTAGACTCAAAACAGTTCTTAGTAGCCAGAAGAATTATAAAGATGTCCGCAGGAAGGACCATGAGTTTCAAGTGGGTGATTGAGTGTTCTTGAAATTATCTCCTTGGAAAGAGGTGGTACATTTTGGTAACGTGGAAGCTTGGTCCGAGATTTATTGGTTCTTATGGGTTTTAAGATCAAGTTGGCTCTCTTGCGTAACGGTTAGTTTTGCCTCCGGAGTGATCCAAGATACATAATGAGTTTTATGTATCCATGTTTCGTAAGTCTATTGCCGATCTCTCTCGTGTGTTACGAGAGTAGCCAATCAGTTTGACGAAAGATTTGTCCTATGAAGAGGAACCGGTTTAGATTCCTGACCGAATGGAACAAGTACTTAAAAGCAAAACATTTTTTTCCTCTTGTTAAAGTTCTGTGGAGGAGACACCAAGTAGAGGAAGCTACTTGGGAATCAGAGGAGCAACTGAGGCAGCAGTATCCCTATCTCTGCGAATGACAAGTATGTAAATTTCGAGGACGAAATTTTTATAAGGAGGGGAGAATTGTCACATCCCGACCCGTAAATTTTATCTTATTTACTAGCTTGATTATAATAAGAATTTTACCGTCTCCGACATTGACATAGTTTAATTGGTCCCTAGAGGGGTTTTGAGGGACGATTATTTCGGAGAGTTATTCGTAGGAGAAAAATGTAACGACGGTAAAAAATGGTAAATTTAGCTAGTAAAAGGTAATTTTTTATTAGGGTATTTTATTTTGGGGTGTTAAATTTTGAAGTTGGGTATTTTTATGGAGTTGGGCCGGGTTGGTGTGAGGCCCAAACCCATCTCTTTTCCCTTCTCCCTTTCTCTCTCTTCTCTCTCTTTTCTCCCCCGCGCTTTCTCTCTCTCTTCTCCCGCTGCCAGAATTTTCTCTCCGCCAGCCGCCGCCGTCCGGCCACCAGCGACCGCCGGACTGGTCCCGTTCGGACCCCCGCCGTCCCCTCTCTCTTTCTGGGCCGGTGACCGGCCGGTTGCGCCGCCGAACGGGGAGGAAACTCCCCCTAGCAGCCGATTGCTTCTTTCGCCGGAGCTCCCTCCTCCGGCCACCAAAGCCGGTGATCTTTGGCTCAAAAGAAAGCTCTCCTCCCGTGCTTCAATCCCTCCAAAGGGCTCCCTCCGTCGTCAGCTAGGTAAAGAGGAATCGGTATTTGAAATTCTAGGGCTTATTGTGTGTTTGCGTTCGATTGACATGGTTAGGCTTAGAATTGGAGTTTGTGGTAGTTATGAATGTTGTAGAGGAGGTTGAGAGGAAGGTACTGTCAAATTTTGGTGGACATTGGACGTCGCCGGAGCTGGTCGCCGGCCGCCGCTGCCGGCGGAGCCGCCGCCGGCGCCGCCGCTGGAAAAACTGTTTTAGGTGGAGATTTTTATGAGGAATTTAATGGAATGAGTTTTAGAATTTTCGGACGAATTTTGAATAGGTTTATGAATTTCCGAAGTTTGGTATTTAAGCGGTTAAATAATGTAAAATCCGACTGTAGGTTTAAATCAATTTCGGGGAAAGATTATTTATACGACTGCCGGGTATGATATAAAAGTTTGGATCGTTTCGATTTAAGAATATCGAACTTAGGCAATGATGAGCGTAATTATGGCTCTCGATTAATTTTGCCTATTTTATAAATACTGGAATTCAGTTGGTAAATTAATTATACATTTGGAACAGGACGTGAGGAGACTCAATTGGAGAGACCTCGGATCGACGTCAGGCTTAGGCCTAAAGTTGTGAGTGGACCTTTGTTTTAAATAAAAAGCATGCGATGAATGATTTTATTAATCATTTGTTTATTTTGATGAGATTATTGATTTCTCGCCTATTTGATAATTTTTCCTCCTTTGGAGAGATCCCGAAAATGAGATTTTCGGTGGATATATATGTTTTTGGATTTTATGAGAATAGTATGTATATAAATGCTAGCTAGCCATACGTGCTTGGTCCGTCATAATGAGGTAAATACCATTATGGCGTGTCGTGCGTGTTAGACACAAACGTCATAGCCCTATATGAAAACTTCTTTCTTTTTCAGTTTATTTAGGTTTTCATATAGGGAGTCCACACGTATATGTACACTGTCCCTTTTCGGTCATAATGAGGAAAAATACCATTATGGCGCAACGTGAGCGTTAGACGCCAGCGTTGTAGCCTTGTATGAATTTCTATTTTTCTGAATTGTTTCTAGGATTCATACAAGGAGTCTGATGAGTGTAGATACATACGAATATATGAATATATATGGTATAGCCTGAGAGGCTCCATTTTATTTGAGTTTGTGACTAGCCAGTGCTAGTCGTGAAATTATCAGTTTATGAGTTGAACACTTTTAAGCTGCCGCATGCAGTATATTTTTCTATGAAATTAAAATGGGAATGCATAAATAGATTATTATTAAATTATTTATGTCCACTCACTCTAACGTTATTAAATGTCTTCCCCTGGGCCCTTCGTTTTAAAATGCCCAGTCTGCAGGATTGCATAGTTGAGATCGGGCGTACATGGAGAAGAGGCATAATCAATAGTATAGCTTCCGCTCTTTCTATTTATTTCTAGTTCATTTCCTCTCAAATAGAGTTGCTCTGAATATGTTGGTTATAGGATCTTTGTTAAATTTATATTGGGAGAGGTTGTGATTTGTGGGGAGCACGAAGGCTCCAGGAGTCTATAAGGTTGGATTTGGAACCTTTAGACGTGTTTGCAGGTTTCTATTAGAAGGGTTGTCCATTTTCAAGGGAGGTTGTACCGAAGTTAGCGGTAAATCTTTCCTTGGAGGTGGTCCCCGCACGATTTACTCCGGGTTTAGGGTGAAATTCGGGGTGGGTCGTGTCAGCTTGGTATCAGAGCACTAGGTTATTCGATTCCTTTCTCGTTTCAGTACTACCTCATATTCTTGGTCATACTTAGTGTCTATAGAGTGATGGTCCGATCGCGACGGATCTATTAGCATTATATGCTTTAGACACTATGTGTTGATTAAATTTGTGATGTAGTTGTTCTTGTCTTATTTATGGACAGTATTGTGCCATAAATGTTTATATCTTTAAGACTATGCCTCTGTACGCCGACCTCTTGAGTAATCATTATGCTTTGCGTAATGAAAATGTGTATGGATGATGCCTTTTTCAAGGATTTTTGAGTTGATATGATAATTATTAGAGTTCAATTGCGAGTTGGGAACTCCAGTGGGGATTTGTTCATCTTCCATACTAGTGACTTGCTAAATTGGATTTTATATGGAACATGTTTTGGCGATATATAAGTTGTTTATGTTGCAGCTTTATGTAACCGAAATGTTCCATTCGCATGATAATCATGTTTCAGATCATCTTCTGGTCTGGGGTGAAGAGAATATTGAGTTTAACAAAATTAGGAGAGAGCTGGTATTCCCATAAGCTGCTAGTTTGTGGTGCATAAAATGGTAATGTAATAGTTTTGGTGAAGAGACCTAAGTGACGTAGTTTTGATCTCTTCATAATGTCGTTTCGAGAATCAAGATTATTATATGTTAGCGGACTGGTCACTTAGACAGAGCAAGATTTTCTTGTGGACTTGCGAGAGCTTTGACTTCGTGAAAGACTCTGCAAAGTGCCTCGGTACTAGAAGTGATTGTTGCAGTTCTGCAGTGTGTGCATCCTTAAATCTGTTCATTTAGCGGGTCTTAATTTTGACCCTATGAACATGTGAGAATGCGTAAACTTTAGTTTCCTAACAAGTGAGCTTCAATGTTGAGTTTGTGAGCAGTGCATTGACGAGGTTGTTGCGTGACGTTAGGAGATTTGAGCCCGATGGTGATAGCGATTTTTCATTGCACAGGAATTAGTGTACATACCTACATGTACTCGTACTCTGGAACAAGTATCATTGAACTCACTTACGTGTAAACGTTAGTGGCAGTTCAACGAAGGATTTAGAATCTTTAAGAAGATTTAGAATAATTCACGATTTAAATGAAAATGTTAAAGGAGTCAGAGGTAGACTCAAAACAGTTCTTAGTAGCCAGAAGAATTATAAAGATGTCCGCAGGAAGGACCATGAGTTTCAAGTGGGTGATTGAGTGTTCTTGAAATTATCTCCTTGGAAAGAGGTGGTACATTTTGGTAACGTGGAAGCTTGGTCCGAGATTTATTGGTTCTTATGGGTTTTAAGATCAAGTTGGCTCTCTTGCGTAACGGTTAGTTTTGCCTCCGGAGTGATCCAAGATACATAATGAGTTTTATGTATCCATGTTTCGTAAGTCTATTGCCGATCTCTCTCGTGTGTTACGAGAGTAGCCAATCAGTTTGACGAAAGATTTGTCCTATGAAGAGGAACCGGTTTAGATTCCTGACCGAATGGAACAAGTACTTAAAAGCAAAACATTTTTTTCCTCTTGTTAAAGTTCTGTGGAGGAGACACCAAGTAGAGGAAGCTACTTGGGAATCAGAGGAGCAACTGAGGCAGCAGTATCCCTATCTCTGCGAATGACAAGTATGTAAATTTCGAGGACGAAATTTTTATAAGGAGGGGAGAATTGTCACATCCCGACCCGTAAATTTTATCTTATTTACTAGCTTGATTATAATAAGAATTTTACCGTCTCCGACATTGACATAGTTTAATTGGTCCCTAGAGGGGTTTTGAGGGACGATTATTTCGGAGAGTTATTCGTAGGAGAAAAATGTAACGACGGTAAAAAATGGTAAATTTAGCTAGTAAAAGGTAATTTTTTATTAGGGTATTTTATTTTGGGGTGTTAAATTTTGAAGTTGGGTATTTTTATGGAGTTGGGCCGGGTTGGTGTGAGGCCCAAACCCATCTCTTTTCCCTTCTCCCTTTCTCTCTCTTCTCTCTCTTTTCTCCCCCGCGCTTTCTCTCTCTCTTCTCCCGCTGCCAGAATTTTCTCTCCGCCAGCCGCCGCCGTCCGGCCACCAGCGACCGCCGGACTGGTCCCGTTCGGACCCCCGCCGTCCCCTCTCTCTTTCTGGGCCGGTGACCGGCCGGTTGCGCCGCCGAACGGGGAGGAAACTCCCCCTAGCAGCCGATTGCTTCTTTCGCCGGAGCTCCCTCCTCCGGCCACCAAAGCCGGTGATCTTTGGCTCAAAAGAAAGCTCTCCTCCCGTGCTTCAATCCCTCCAAAGGGCTCCCTCCGTCGTCAGCTAGGTAAAGAGGAATCGGTATTTGAAATTCTAGGGCTTATTGTGTGTTTGCGTTCGATTGACATGGTTAGGCTTAGAATTGGAGTTTGTGGTAGTTATGAATGTTGTAGAGGAGGTTGAGAGGAAGGTACTGTCAAATTTTGGTGGACATTGGACGTCGCCGGAGCTGGTCGCCGGCCGCCGCTGCCGGCGGAGCCGCCGCCGGCGCCGCCGCTGGAAAAACTGTTTTAGGTGGAGATTTTTATGAGGAATTTAATGGAATGAGTTTTAGAATTTTCGGACGAATTTTGAATAGGTTTATGAATTTCCGAAGTTTGGTATTTAAGCGGTTAAATAATGTAAAATCCGACTGTAGGTTTAAATCAATTTCGGGGAAAGATTATTTATACGACTGCCGGGTATGATATAAAAGTTTGGATCGTTTCGATTTAAGAATATCGAACTTAGGCAATGATGAGCGTAATTATGGCTCTCGATTAATTTTGCCTATTTTATAAATACTGGAATTCAGTTGGTAAATTAATTATACATTTGGAACAGGACGTGAGGAGACTCAATTGGAGAGACCTCGGATCGACGTCAGGCTTAGGCCTAAAGTTGTGAGTGGACCTTTGTTTTAAATAAAAAGCATGCGATGAATGATTTTATTAATCATTTGTTTATTTTGATGAGATTATTGATTTCTCGCCTATTTGATAATTTTTCCTCCTTTGGAGAGATCCCGAAAATGAGATTTTCGGTGGATATATATGTTTTTGGATTTTATGAGAATAGTATGTATATAAATGCTAGCTAGCCATACGTGCTTGGTCCGTCATAATGAGGTAAATACCATTATGGCGTGTCGTGCGTGTTAGACACAAACGTCATAGCCCTATATGAAAACTTCTTTCTTTTTCAGTTTATTTAGGTTTTCATATAGGGAGTCCACACGTATATGTACACTGTCCCTTTTCGGTCATAATGAGGAAAAATACCATTATGGCGCAACGTGAGCGTTAGACGCCAGCGTTGTAGCCTTGTATGAATTTCTATTTTTCTGAATTGTTTCTAGGATTCATACAAGGAGTCTGATGAGTGTAGATACATACGAATATATGAATATATATGGTATAGCCTGAGAGGCTCCATTTTATTTGAGTTTGTGACTAGCCAGTGCTAGTCGTGAAATTATCAGTTTATGAGTTGAACACTTTTAAGCTGCCGCATGCAGTATATTTTTCTATGAAATTAAAATGGGAATGCATAAATAGATTATTATTAAATTATTTATGTCCACTCACTCTAACGTTATTAAATGTCTTCCCCTGGGCCCTTCGTTTTAAAATGCCCAGTCTGCAGGATTGCATAGTTGAGATCGGGCGTACATGGAGAAGAGGCATAATCAATAGTATAGCTTCCGCTCTTTTCTATTTATTTCTAGTTCATTTCCTCTCAAATAGAGTTGCTCTGAATATGTTGGTTATAGGATCTTTGTTAAATTTATATTGGGAGAGGTTGTGATTTGTGGGGAGCACGAAGGCTCCAGGAGTCTATAAGGTTGGATTTGGAACCTTTAGACGTGTTTGCAGGTTTCTATTAGAAGGGTTGTCCATTTTCAAGGGAGGTTGTACCGAAGTTAGCGGTAAATCTTTCCTTGGAGGTGGTCCCCGCACGATTTACTCCGGGTTTAGGGTGAAATTCGGGGTGGGTCGTGTCAAATCAAATTCATGCTATTGATGTAGATCACCAAAAATTACAAACCCGAAGTTTTTTTTTCTTAATAAACATGCATGGGCTTAGTCCATTGTTCATATATCTCATCCCAAGCAAATATTCACTTAGACGGTTATACCAACTCCGTCTGGATTGTTTGAACCTAAAGTGAACTACTCTAGCAAATGGAGAGCATGTTCTGTGGTCTAGAACTATTTCCATTGGGTAACAGAAGTCCTTCAGGAACCTTCATGTATATCTCTATATTCACATCCTCATAGAGATAAGTTGTTACCACATTCATAGGCTACTTATTCAGTTATTTAGAAACTACCAAACTGATAAGGTAGTGGAACGTTATGACGTCCATTACAGGAAAGTACGTCTCATCGTAATCAATCACAAGGCGTTGAGAAAATCCGTGTGCCATTAGAAGAGTCTTATATATCACAATCTCATTTTTCTCATTACGCTTCTTTACAAGTACCCATTAAACTCTATATGTTTAACATGGGGAAGTGTGGGAACAATAGGCCCATAACACCTTCCTCTAAGTTAAGGAATCTAATATGTCCTGGATTGTTTCTTTCCCTTTTAGCCAGTCGTCTCTTCGTTGAGATCTATCAATGAAGCAATGTTCGACATCATCGCTTATTATAATTTCAGTGGCCACCGCAAATATAAATATATCATCGATGAAATCTCATTCCGATTCAATATCTCACTAAATTTACTAAGATTTTCTATTCTCGGGAGTGGGTTTAAATGTTGGAGCGTCCCCTAACTTCATCTCTTCTAGGACAAACTCATAAACCAAATTTATCTTGTGAGTTGAATTGGTTTGAGATTGCGATGGCAAGAAGATTCATTTATGCCAACTTTAACCTCTTCTAGGGATAAGAATCGTTCAAACCTAATGGTTTACCTCGCTTCTGGGCAGGGTGTCACATCCCGGTTTTTAAGTTAATTTACTGTTATTGACTTTTAGGTTATTTTGACCTTTTACTGAGTTCAGTAACCGTTTACTGTTAAAGGACCCTGGAGTTGACTTTTTGTAGGAAAATTATTTTGGGAAACTTTCTTCATGAAAGTCGTAGAGGACGTTAAACGGAGTTCGTAAACATGTGGCACATCGAAAACGGAGTTCGTATGAAGAAGTTACGATCTAAAAACTGAAGTTACTATTTTAGGAATGAGGGTATAAAAAGGTCTTAAGGTAGAAAGTCAAAAGTAGAAATCAGAAATTTACCATCTCCTCCTCCCTCCTCTCCCATGCCCGTTTCGACCCGGCGACTTTGCCGCCTTCGTTCGCCATCATCCGGCAGAGTTAGGCCACCATACCGGTCGGGATTTGAAGCTCAGCTCCTCCTCCATCATTCTAGGTAGGTTGCCGGACCTATCTCGCCGTCGTGTGAGAAGAATCTCGGGGAGAAGTTGCGGCTGCACAGTAATGTCTTGTTGCCGGAATCTTCATTTTCCGACCATCAATCCAGGAACCAAGTACTAGGTTTTGAAGCTGGTAGTTCGTGTAGCATAACCTCAAAAGGATTTGATCAAACTCGAGCTAGGTAAGGAGAATCGAAGGTTTCGAATTCTAGGGTTCTTAATTTGGGATTTTTATGTTTTGATTCGATTGACATGTTTAAGCGTGAAATTGATCAATATGGTAGTTATAAAATTTGTTTAGATTGTTGAGAGGATTATTGTGCTAAAATTTGGTATGCATCCATGTCAAGACCCATCCCGAATTTCACCCTGAAACCCGAAGTAAATCCTGCGGGGTCCACCTCCAAGGAAAATTTACCAAAAATTTGACATAATCTACCTTGAAAATGGACAACCCTTACCTGTCAAATCCAAACATACACTTCTATAACCAAAACAAACCATCCTCAACACTTGGAGCCTCCCTGCTCCCCATGTTCAACACATCTCCCAAAATACATCAAGCCTTAATTAACTAATAACAATCTCAAATGGTTATCATATCATATCTATGATAAAGGAAAAACAAAGAATAAAGAATAAGCGAAAGCAGTCGCTGATTATGCCTCGACTCCATGTACACTCGACCTCATTTAAACTTAGCTTGCAAACTGGGCATTTAACACCAAAGGGCCCAGGAGAAAGTAATTTAAAAAAACGTTAGAGTGAGTGGACAAAAATAATTTAAATAATTTAACTAATACGTAATTTAAATATTTTCCCACGTTTCAAATTTAAAACTTAGCTGCACGCAATTTGAGAAACCATATAACTTTAAATCCAGAATTTCATAAAAATAGACAAACCAGCCCCCCTGGTTAATCAATTACATAACTGAGAAAAATAAAATAAGGGAAAGAGTCATCACCACGTAAGAGTGATAACTATTGTTGTAGGCAAACTCAATCAATTGGAGGTGATCCTCCTAACTTCCCTTGAAGTCCATGACACAAGCCCTCAACATATCTTCTAACACCCGATTCACTCGCTCAGTCTGCCCCTCAGTCTGAGGGTGAAATGCTGTACTCATGTCTAAGGCAGTACCCATGGCTTTTTGGAAACCACCCCAAAACTTTGAAGTGAATCGGCGGTCTCGATCAAAAACAATCGAAGTAGGTACTCCATGAAGTCTCACTATCTCCCTCACATACAGCTTGCACAAAGCATCTACCGTGTACGTCATCGACACGGGAAGGAAATGTGCCGACTTTGTCAATCGGTCCACAATCATCCATATAGCATCATGTCTGAGCTTGGACTTAGGCAGTCCAGTCACAAAGTCCATAGAAATCTGCTCCCACTTCCAAGTAGGAATAGGTAATGGCTGCAACATATCTCCAGGCCTCTGATGCTCCGCCTTCACCTGCTAACAAGTGAGGCACTTGGACACATACTCTGGTACATCTTTCTTCATCCCATTCCACCAAAATTGCCTTTGCAAATCTTTATACATCTTGGTGCTCCCTGGGTGCACCGTATAACGAGATCGATGTGCCTCCCAAATGATCTCCCCCTTGAGATCATTACTATCGGGAACACACAATCTCAATCTATACCTCAATCCACCCTTTAATCCAACCCACCACTCGGAAGGACAATCATCCAACAAGTCCACCACTAACTCCGCCACCTTAGCACGTGAGAACCCGTCATGTGCTTGACCCTGGATGATCTTGGAAATCAAGGTGGGTTGCACAGAGGCCCTTCCAAGGAAGATCCCCAGCTCCCTGCCTGATGGCAGAATGCCAAACTCAGATGCAGTCTCCAACATGAGCCACTCTTGCACCATCATAGAGGCGACTATACCCCTAGGCTTCCAGCTCAATGCATCCGCCACTACATTGGCTTTCCCAGGGTGATACTCCAAAGTAAAGTCATAGTCCTTAAGGAGCTCCATCCATCTCCTTTGCCTCATGTTCAAATCTTTCTGAGAGAATAGATACTTCAAACTCTTATGATCAGAAAAGAGTTCGAACTTCTCTCCATACAAGTAATGCCTCCAAATCTTCAAGGCAAATACTACCACGGCTAGCTCTAGGTCATGAGTGGGGTAATTCTTCTCATGAACCTTCAACTGTCTAGAGCCATAAGCCACAACACTGCCAAGCTGCATCAACACACAACCCAAACCCCGATGAGATGCATCGCTATAGACAACATAGCCAACACCACTAATAGGAATGACCAACACAGGGGCGGTAGTCAACCTAGTCTTCAACTCCTCAAATGCCTTCTCACACTCATCGGTCCACACAAACTTGGCATTCTTCTTTGTCAACTTGGTCAATGAAGAAGCAATACTAAAAAATCCCTCAATAAATCTCCGGTAGTATCCTGCCAACCCAAGGAAACTACGGATCTCCGTAGGAGTAGTGGGACGACTCCAATTCAACACAGCCTCCACCTTAGAGGGATCCACCGAAATCCCCTCATTTGATACCACATGACCAAGGAACTTGACCTCTTCCTTCCAAAACTCACACTTCCCATACTTAGCATATAACTTGGCCTCCCTAAGAACCTGTAGTACGATCCGTAGATGCCTATCATGATCCTCCAAAGTCTTGGAGTAAATCAAAATATCATCCACAAATACTACCACAAACACATCCAGATAAGGACTGAACATGCGGTTCATCAAATCCATAAAAGCAGCATGGGCATTGGTTAGACCAAATGGCATAACAACAAACTCATAATGCCTATATCTAGACCTGAACGCGGTCTTCAGAATATCCTCCTCCTTCACCCTCAACTGGTGATAACCGGACGTCAGGTCAATCTTAGAGAATACCGTAGCACCTCTAAGTTGATCAAACAAATCATCAATCCTAGGTAAAGGGTACCTATTCTTGATATGGTCACCTTGTTCAACTCCCGATAGTCCACAACCTCTACAACTTTCAAGAAGGAAGTTTTCAAAGATAACTTACGGAAAATAAAGTCAACTTTTGGTCTCTTAAAAGTCAAAGCAAAGCACCTTAAAAGAAAATTCCCGAAACTTCAATCTTGCACAACCAAATAAGAATTTCCATAAATAATCCTTCATTAAATATGAGAATAATACAAGGAAAATTGATATGAAAATCTAGGGTATTATAGTTTATCTGGAATTTTTCAAGTAAGGGTTGTCCATTTTCAAGGCAGATTATGCCGAATTTTCGGTAAATGCTCCTTGGAAGTGGATCCTGCAAGATTTACTTCGGATTTCAGGGTGAAATTCGGGATGGGTCCTGACACAGGGACTATGATTGATTAGCCGCTATGGCCGTACCTCGTCCAACTAGGACGATACGTCCTACGGGGACATTTATTATTGCAAGTTTGCAGCAAGTATATATGATCTCGCACTACAAAAAAGAATTCAGTTAGCCACCGAAAATCGCCACGGCTCGGATTTGCCGTCGCCATTGGTTCAAGTTTCGCGACGGCACTGCGACGGCAAAGCTTCCGTGGCTAAACTAAAACCATTTTGCGACGGCAACTCTGCGCCGTGGCAAAAAAAATTATTTTTTGCGACGGCAACTTTGTGCCGTGGCAAAAAACTTCACTTTTGGCGACGGCAAATTTCCGCCGTGGCGAAAAATTTAAGTTCTGCGACGGCGAAAAGAAGCCGTGGCATACTTTATAATCAATGGTGATGGCAAGTTACCACCGTCGCCAATTTTTCTTTTTTTTTTAAATGTCAACTCAAAAATAAGATTATGCTTCCATAAGGAAGCCCTATCACGGGGACATAATGTCCCAAAATTTGTATATGAGTTGATACATCCCATCCCCACGAGCGTGTGAGTGTTGACAAATCAAGAAAATAATTTGCGAGGAAGTAGATATAAGCGTTTTTGTTTGACGGTTATTTAATGTTTCGAGTTAACCGCATCGATCGAGACCAAAACAATGACAAAACATGTGATTTTTTTACCATAGTCATATTTTCTTATAATAATCAAATCTAACGGTCGAATTTGTCAAATTATTTGTGCTCCACCTTGTTCATTTTGATATGTATGTTTTCTCCTATAACCAATAACCATGTTTAATAAGAACCGTGGTGTAACTATATAAAAATTTGGGTGCCAGGTCTCCCACCATTGAAGTGGTGCCAAACTCCTTTTGAAACTGAAAAATGTTGAGAGTCATATGACGTATCATCAAAAACTGTGGTCTGATTAAGTGCGCTTGCAACAAAATCTTGTCTCCCAAAATTTCCCCCCAACATCTTCCCCAATTTATTCCAAAAGTTGGAGGAGGAAATGCCAAATCTGAAGGAGGGAATGACGAAACTCAAAATTTAAGCATTCATATCACATTTGTAGAATTTACGTTGTGTGATAGCTTGTCCAAAACTCAAATTTAATGCCACCAGTGTTTGTCCAAACTCCAAAGCATAAATGCGCGCATATTTCCCCCCA
Organism: Fragaria nilgerrensis; assembly: GCA_010134655.1. Classification (NCBI taxonomy): domain Eukaryota; kingdom Viridiplantae; phylum Streptophyta; class Magnoliopsida; order Rosales; family Rosaceae; genus Fragaria; species Fragaria nilgerrensis. The sequence goes on along the minus strand of WPAB01000123.1, from coordinate 24,581 downwards.
ACAATTGAGACCAAAAATCAAATGCCTAGACCAAATCTCCACTCCCCCAAACACTTGAAAAGAAAAAAAAAGAAAAAAAAAACTCACAGCTTAAAGACTTGCGCTCTTCTATCTCTCCACAAAACAAAACCTATCTATCCCACAGCCCACTCATAACCCTTCAACCCACAACCTTTGCTTGTACCAAGCCTACAGCTTTGTCCTCGACAAACCCTTCCACTCAAAACCTCTTTTACTTCTCGGGTTATTCGATCTGGGAAATAGCGAAGCCTCCATCGACGACCACTTTGAGCTTCCTATTGACATCTACACCCAGGCTATCGTCGTCGACCCCGACAAATCGAGATCTACTCCGGCCGCACTTATGCGAATATCAAATCCAACAATCTCACCGGTAACAACCCCCTCTCTCTTACTTCGTCATTGTCATCTTCTTGTTTTGCTTCTAAGACCTAAAATTGATGGAATTTAATTGCATTTCTTTCTTGTGTGAACTGATTGGTTTGGGGTTTTCTGGTTCAGATGCGGTTGAAAACCTAATGGGTTACCTCTAGGGTTCTCTTGTGGGTTTAATTATGAACCTTGGAGCTGTGGATTTGGAATTGAAGGCAAAAATGTCAAAATTGGGGCTAAGGTAAGTAAACAAGTTTTGGTTCAGATGCAGTCAATCTATTTTTGACTATAGATGTTTGGATGTTGTGCATGTGGAGGATTTGTTTAGAATTTGGCTTAAGCATCTGCAACAAGCAAGATAAGATGAGAATTTCAACTTCTAGTTTCATTAGTTGGGCACTGCATTAAGGGGACTGAGAGGTTGCTTGTATATGAGTTCTTTAGTTCACTTGTGAATGAGGCTTTATGACTATATTTGATTTCTTTAAATGGTGTTGAGATTAATACAATGCATTGCAGGACTAAGACAAACTGTTTTGGAATGGGAAATCAAATTGAAAATAGCTACTGGCTCTGCAAAGGAACAACATATCATGAATTGTGAGTTCCTTTCAAGGATCTTTCAGTGTTTTGTTTATAATTTATCTATTAAATGAATTGCATAGTTTTGCTAGAGATGATAATCTATTTTACTGAAATTATTCTTAGCTTACATGCAGTCCAAAACAAGATATCAAGACATCGAATATTATTCTTGTGGATAGAATTATGAAGCAAAGGTAGGTACTTAAGGAATTTTGTTCCCTTGTTCCTGGTAACTTTCCTATCCTGTTATTGAATTCTTGTTCTCAATACTAATGTAATGTTATGCCTTTGATGATTTCATGAATGTTGTTTATCTGTCTGCCTTGTTCTCAATACTAATGTAGTGTTATGCCTTTGATGATTTCATGAATGTTGTTTATTTGTCTGCCTTGTTCTCAGTACTAATGTAATGTTATTTGGGGTGCAGTACTCATATGTTAGGTCAAGGCTGCAAAGCAACCAAATTTGGTAAGAGTTACTTAAAACAGTCAAATCTGTTAAGAGGAGGCTTGCAAACACTAGAGTAATTGGTTGAGGAAAATCCTGCAAAGCTTATCTTGAAGTAGAGGAACAAATGTACATTGTACTATCTTTGTAAACTCTTGTGTAAGAGTTTTCATCTTTTGTAACATTCATGAGTGAAATTAAATGCAAATATTTTGTTTTCAGTATGTCTGATTCATTCTGTACAGCTTTAATTCCAAAATAAAAAACATGTCATGCAATTTTTGCATGCCAAGTTTTTTTTTTAATTCATGAATAAAACTTTGTGATGGCAATTTTACCGTGGCCAAAATGAGATTTGCGACGGCGTAAGCAGTAGCTACTTGCCGTCGCTTAGTTCGCGACGGCCTTTGCAGTCGCTGTGTGCCGTCGCCAAAAGCAATGGCCACGCCCTCAACGGCGACGGGAAAAATGCCGTCGCCACGTCGTCGCCGTTGGTCTTTTGCGACGGCAGAATGATTTTTGGCGACGGCATTTTGCCGTGGCTAACTGAATTAATTTTTGTAGTGTCGTCATTTTAACTAGATCTAGATAGTGAAGTGTCTAGCATATTATGGGCTACACTACGTAGATCTAGGATTCTTCGCACTTCAACTAGAAGTAGAATTCTTCGCACTTCAACTAGAAGTAGAATTCTTCGCACTTCAATATCACATGTGCGGATTGGGGATCAAGATGAGACATTCTACACGTCGTTTATCAGAAACGTTGACATTCTTATATCCCCCTAACGCGGGAAGACTGTCTCATCAAAGTGACAACTGCAAATCTAGCGGTATAGAGATCTCCTGTCAAGGGCTCTAAGGAGCACATAATGGATATGGTTCATAATCGACATATATGCTCATTCTTTGTTGAGGTCCCGATTTTATACGTTGTGGCGGCACAATTGGCACATAAACTGCACACCCAAATCTATGTAAGTGCAAAAGACCAGGTTCACACCCAGTCACCAACTGTAACACAAAGTAAGGTGGGTAGCAGTGGGCCTCAACAGGACCGACATAGCCCGACGCAAACACTAGAAGCTTGGTGCGCATTACCAACGTTCTACCTTCGAGACCATCTTAGGTGTGAACATAGGAAACTATATGTTCAACAAATCCGAAGGGCTATGCAATAATCATCGGAAGACATCGATGTAAACTCTCACTTTATAAGATAATCCGAGTGGTGTACCCTAAATTTCATGGGTGAGAGTTTAGCAAACACAGTATTTTCTTGTGGGCTTCTAGGTCCCTTAGAGAGAGTGTGGGCCTACTGGGCTCATAATGGTCTACCAAGAAATGCAATGTTATTAGTCAACCCTTTCGGTAACTCCAATTGTATACGACCAGGTAAGCAATGATGAGGTGGTGGAGCGAGGCTCACTTAAGTACACATCCTCAAAAGAACTTTCCTAGACATCGCATCCAACTGGGTGAGCCTAGTTTGAGAAGAGTTATAATCATTGATATGGACTCAAGGCGACATGTGACGAGCTTCTGTGCTAGCAGCCTTGCAGCTTAGGTTGAGCTTCTGGCTCAGGCTTGTTGTTGTCACTTAGGCTTGTTTTGAGCTTCTGACTCAGCCTTATTTAATATCCATCATTAATATTCACCAATATAACTTAAACCAATGCAATATATGTCATTAAATCGCAACATACAAACTTAATGTGAATGTAATTATATGAAACCAAAATAAATTAAATTATATAAGGAAAACAAGTTAATTCTTATCGACTATATGCAATAAAATTGGTATTTACTGAACCAATAGTGTCAATACGGAAAACTAACTCATTTGCATCACCAATTGTGTGACGACTTAGAATTTTTTTTGAAAATAGTATTAATATGTAAAATAGTGTGTGTGTATTTATATATATATATATATATATTTTTTTTTTTTTTTCTTTTACTCTATAGTGTTGGTATTTAGTATTTTGTGTTTGTATATATTTATATATAGTATTAGCATGCTGAAATTTTTCTAGTTGTTTTGTTTTTATTTCATTTTATTTGGGTTAAGTAAGAGTGTGTTTAGCCTATAAATCAAACCTTGACCCAATACCTAGAAACCCAAACCCAAGCCCAAAACAACTTAGGAAGAGAATAAAAAAAATATATATATATATTTTCTAAAAATTGAGGTGTGACAAATTGCTTTTGGTATTAATGTGTCATTACATACTCATAATAATTATCGATATAAACGATAACATAAATGAGGACTAATTGAATAAAACTGACACAATTTGAATTTGGTAACCGACATTTAATATATGGCATAAATTACTAAATAAATATCATTTATGCAGCGGTTAAGTACTAAAGGCAATGAGTTCAAATCTCATTAATGCTTCTAGCATTACACATAAGTATTAATTGGATAAATGCTTCTGGCATAACGTTTATGTAATAATCGCGTAATTAAAACCCAAAATTCATGCTTCTAGCATAATGGGTTATAATGACATAATTTAAATTGGTATAACCGAAGATTAAATTCATAACGTCTTTATCGTAATTTGCACAATAATTAATTTGACCCATAATGCTTGTACCATATATTGGTTATAACTTGGTAAATGCTTCCGGCATTACATGCCCTTAAATGACATTAAATTTGACACAATTCAAATCTGTAACTGACAAAACGTATATATTAAGTCACAATTAAGTAACATAATCAGTGCTACGCGTCATTATACAAATGACGTTACATTTCTAAACGGATTTTATTCAAATCTCATTATGAGCAATGTTAATTTGCATCATTAAATGCTTCAGGCATAAATATTCCATATATGTAACCGTTGGTATAAATGACAAAATTAATGGTCCTACATTTCCGGTTACATGCATTACTTCCAGAATGCATTCACGCTCTTGTGTTCAAATGTCAGGGAATGATAGTGGATTTGAAGTTCATTTATCCATGCACATTTTGGTATGCACTACTAGGCATGCGATTATGCTTATTTCGGTGGCTACTAGCCTCCCTGATGATTTTTATGTCTTCTATTTCAATCACAAAACATGAATAAATTTATATACCACATATGTATTTATCATCCGAATAAATTAAGAATATAATTTATGTCTTCATGCATCATATATAGATTTCAAAATGCAACAAAAAACAATGGTTCATGCTTCATGGTGATTTGTTCATCATATAATCAAGGCTACCAAATGTGAATTGGAATGAAAATAAGAAAACGTTACTTATTGCAGAACAGATAATCTCCATCTTTTATGTGTAGAACTACATTTGTGGAGCTTCTCAGCCAATCCAAGAACTTGGTTAAATGATGATCCTCATATGGTTGATCATCGATTTCAAAGCTTTCCATGTCAATGTAGAGCGAATTGATGAGTCAAATTGAAAGATCATCCTTTGCTTTTAGAGCTTCACATGCAACGAAAACAAGATAATGTTAGAACTATTCGTGTTGATAACGTGTTATAAAACACAAACTACAAGAGATTGAGAGAAAAGAGGAATGATACTTAGAATGAGAATGAGGGAATATATGTCTTATTGAGTAGAGAATCATATCTTATATACAATGTAATCAGTATATAAATTACACGAATATCTCTAGTAAGCTAATTACAAGAATGTCCACTAACTAATAACTATTTACAACAGTAATATAATTTTAGTTGTTATTGTAGTTTATGTTGCTTGCATGCTCGGATTTCCAGGTTTGCCCATCCCACACTTTGGATATGCAGCCTGGTGAGGGTTTTCTTCTTGTGGTTATCGAAATAACAAAGCCTAGAGAATCATGTATGCAAATTAATATAGGTTTCATACATTGTGGTCATCGGGGCTCCTGCTTTTGAACCTCTACTGTGGATTAACTTGTTCTCGACTGAGAGATGCATGCACATTTACCTATAGATGCGCTGACTTTATAGAAGACTCGGTCAAAAATTGGCCAAGCCACCAAGAACAAGGTTAAGGCACTACATGAAGGTGTTCATTCCTTCCCTGAACTATGCACTACTCACTGTCCAAAGGTATTTAATCATAGCTAAACGAAGCTCGATTCGTTTGACATTGCATCTAGAACTTTCAAAGCATTTCAAACGATTAACTGCAAGATTTTGATAGGAACAAATAAAACTATAAAAATGTATGTTATCGTAGTTGTGTCATAAGCAGTTTTATGCAGTAATCCTTAAATGTGTTTTGAAGTGTGAATGTGTGCATGCGTGGACCGTATGAAATTGCAGGAGGCTGTCCAATGTTTCAATTGGAAATCTATTGAGTTATTCTTTTGTAACAGTAATTTGCAGCTTAACCGAAGGTCATGTGCATTAGACTTCTAGTTTGAAGCTACATTGAGCCCTAGAGAGCAATTTTCATGGACAGAGGTCAAGCTGCAAGTTACTGTTTTCATGTGATGTGTGAGGTATCTTCACCGAAGGTCGTGCGCATTGGACTTCTTATTATTGGGCCGAGTTGACTCTGTTGACCAGAAGCTTAACCATTTGACTTTTGTTTTTTAGTTAGAAATTGTCTTTATGCTCTAATTGCCCCTTTCTAATGTCGCTTTCTTCTCTTGAACATGATCTTCCTATAAATGAAGAAAACAAAGAAAATACTATGAACAATGTTTGAGCACTCACTAATTTCAAGACAATTAGTGGTAGATGCACACGCAAATTGCATGTGCATTACTTGCTTCTAAATAACCCCGAAGCTTCTTGAAGCTCCTCATTCACATCCTTGAAATCAGGTCCCAAATAAGGTTTAGTTAGCATTCTAGCACGGTGCAGAACATAAACTTTCTGAATATCCATACGGTTCAGCGATGCTGAGCGAAGGAACTCGAGATTGGAGCCATCACCCTTAGAAATATCAACAAGCACACTAATGTGAAGATGCAAATCTTCCCCGAGCTCTCATATCCATTCTTGGGAACATACACATAACCATCAAACATAGTAACTTCAATCTCAATTTCTTCACTATCTTGTAATCCATTGCATGTCGGAGCGATCTTGCACCGTAAAAGGTTTGAACTTTATAGGAGGCTGATGAGGTGGAGCAGAGTCGGACTGGTACTCGATCTCTGTGCGGAGGATTCTAAGGATGTGGGAAGTGTCTCAAAAGCGTAATTAAAGTCTGTTGTGCAATCGCAGCAGAGGAGGATTTGGATGCCCGTTGATGAAAGAAGCTCTTTGGTGATGAAAGCCTCGTGTAACACCCCAGACCATATTTTTACCAGTTTACCGTTATTTGGACGGTAAATGATTATCTTTTTCATTTTACCTATTTTTCCGAGCTTTTAGTAGACCAAAAGTTGTCTTTTTCATTTGTTTGGAATTTGAGAAAAATTTCTTTATGAAAGTCGTTGGGGGCATTAAATTGATTTCGTGGACATGTGGCACGCTTAAATTAAAGTTCATATGAAAAAGTTATGATATATGGAAGTCTAAATCTTTTGTCGGAGTTTGGGAGCAAGATTGTTCTTACAAATAGGGTCTATAAATAGTGATAATCCTCAAGAAGGGGGAGAGCCCTATCATCTTCGGGTCGTCTCCGAAGAGAGAGAAAGGAGAGTTCTGTTTTGTTTTAGCCGGATGGAGAAAGCTCACTAGTTTTTCGTCATCCGGTCACCGTGGAGCGCGTCATGGGTCGGAAAAGGAGTACTCCTGCACCTTCTATTGATCTGTTGTGGTTGCTTGAGCCGATTCGAGGTGCACGGCGAGGAAGAAGGTGAGAGATAGGAGAAGTCTATCCAGCCACCAGTCAAATCAAAAACGTTTGCAATGTTTCTCTTATTAGACCTCATTTGATTCCCCGATCAAACTCGTTTTATACTTTTAAATACGCGATGTTTCTCTTATTTGACTTTGCTCGTTTCTCGGATCCAAACTCAGCATTGAAATCAATTCTTTTCCTTTTTCATGGACATGAGGTTCCCTAGTTCTCACTATTCATCACACAAGACAAATCACAAAATTAATAGCTTTAAGAGGTTCTAAACTTGAGTTATGCTGTAATACCCCGGAAATTTGATATTAGTTTCTAATATTATTTGGGAGTTTTCGAGTTAGAAGTAAGTGTGTTTTTGAGGTTCGAAGAAAGAGCGGAAGTGTTCGGACGCGTAAATTTCCTGAAAGGGTTCTTTTTGTTTCTTTAAGGGTCATAGAGTTGACTTTTTATTCGTTAGGTTTCTCGAGAAACTTCATTCACGAAAGTTGTAGAGCTTGGCGATACGAGTTCGTAGACATGCGGCACGCGTAAAACGGACTTCGTAAGAAGAAGTTTTGGTCAGCGGAAGTTTTGTGGTTTTCGGGATTATGAGTATAATAGGAAAAGTTGGGGGTTTTTATTTTTGGAACCCTAATAAACCCCCCCCCCGGTTCAGCTCTCTCTTCTCTCTCTCTCTCTCTTCTCTCTCTCTCCGTCTCCATTTTCACCTCAAACTTCTTCCGGCCATAACTCGGCTATCCGGCGACGGATTTGGGCGTGCTTGGTATCGTTGGAAAGCTCTCACTCTCCTCTTTCTATTCATACCAGCCTCACACCCTATGGAGCACTGTGCACGGCGCAGCAAGTCCCGCAAGTTGCTGCTGCCACCGGCGGTGAAGCTCCGACCGTTTCCGGCGACATCGAGGTTTGAGGCTACCCATTTCTGGAAGTTCTTGTCCTTCTGAGCATGATGATACCAGCCTTGAAGCCTAATTCAAAGCGTGGAGCTTTGGAGTTCGAAATGCTCCTTGTTTCTTTCCGGCGACGTTTCCGGCCTCTTTCCGGCCGAATTGGGTTTGGCCACAGGTATGAAAAGTGTTCCTTTTGATGAGACCTACAAGTTTGCTGTTGGGAGCTTGCTTAGATTTTGAAGTTGATGGGGTGGCGCGTGGGGCCCACTCGCCGCCGTCTGTGGTGGCGCGTGGGGCCCACTCGCCGCTGTCTGTGGTGGCGCGTGGCAGCGCGTCCGGCAGGGTTCCTAGCTCTCGGTTTCGGTGGTTAGCTAGCTCTTGCTATTGTGAGTTTGTTGAGATGTGGAAATTCTAGGTTTGGTGTAAGGTTTGCATGTTAGGACATTAAGTTTAATTTTAGGCTTGTGTGAGGTTTGAGTTTAGGTTTTGAGGTTTAGAGGCAGCTGTATTGAGTCGTTAATTATGACGACCTTGGAAAGTTGTCCTGTCGTGGTTAAGGTTTGTTAAGGGTGCATTATTCTCTTTAGTTGTTTGGTTACTAAGGTTAGTATTTGCATGTGTTAATTAGGGTGACTTGTGGAGTTTGCTTTTGAGCTAAACGCTTGCGTTTGTGCTTATGAAGACGCAGCGGGAGTTAAGGTGAGTAAAATCTCACTAAGGTCCACTTTGTGGCCTATTTATTTTGATGTTGATTTTGATGATGATTGTGATGTTGATTTTGAAGATGATTGTGATGATGATTGTGATGTTGATTTTGATATGATGATGATGATGAGATTAATGATAATGATGGAAATGTTGATGTTGATGATGGTTGTGATGTTGGTTTTTATGATGATATTATTATGATAATTATTAGGATGATGAATATGATGGTGGTAGATGATTATTGCTATTGTGAAGTTGTCATTGAAAGAAAATGATTTTGTTTTTAAATATAAATGAGTTTGATCGTCAACGGCTCATGGTAAGTGAAAACAAGTTTTTTGTTAATAATATAATCTTTCAAAAGGACTTCCGATCATGAGTAATAATTAGAGTTGGTAGAATTATTCTTGTTTTTAATATTTATATCCACGTGTTTATGTGTGAAAGGCACGTTATGATAATGTGATAGTGTGATGTAGAATTGTTGTTTAATTAGTCAAACCGGTTCCAAGCCCTTAACCAGGTGATTGGTTACGATTATGATGATATTATTTTGTGATTTGTTAAGTGTTATGACGTGAGAGTAATAAAATGTGTGCCTTAGTGGTGAGTGCATTCGTTGTGGATTGTTGCCTTAATGGTGAATGTTGCATTAATTGTGAATGTGTGTGCCTTAGTGGTGATGGTGTGCATTAGATTAGGAGCCTTTGTGGTGGACCGGGAACCAAGCCTTGCCCGGGTGATTGGTTACGGTTAGTATAGAGCTCTAGTCTGTCGGTACTTCATGGGGGATGACTATGTGTTGACGAACTCATGAGTACGTGTGTGTCTAGTTACTTATGGGGGATGACTATGCGTTGATGAACCCATAAGTAAGAGTAGAGAAATGATTGAGTGATGTTTTTATGTGATGTCTTTTAATTTTCTTGTTTTGGTTATTTCCTGAACTATGCTTTTTGCAGGATTCATTCATTATTTTGAGTGATTGTGAATTGTTGTGTTTTGTTAATTTCTTCTTTGATTTCTCTTGTTTGTAAGTGTTTTCCTGAATCTATTTTTTTATGCATGAGCTCTTGATTTTTATCTTATGTGTTGTTGAGTTGAGTCTGTTGTTGTAGATTTACTCATACGAGCTTTTAAAGCTTACCGGGTTTGTTGTTTACAACCCGGTGCACCAACCCATAGTGTAGAGGTTGTTTTTGCAGGTCAGGATTAGCAGAGTTGAGGCTGTGGCAGTTAGGCTTTGTTCCTTGTGTTTACTTTCTAGATTATTGTGAGTTTTGAGGGAGGTTTTACTTGTTTAAATTATTTTCCACAAGTTGTAAACTAAATTGTTGTATTGATTGTTTTTCTTTTTTGTTATCATGCCTTGAATTTGGAATTTTTATTTATCCAAAAATTCGGGCGTGACATATGCAACTTTGTATAGTAGTATATATAGTAGTAAAAAGAACTAAAACTACTACAAAACTAAAAAGTTACCTCGAGTAAAACTTAAAATAGAACACAGTCACAGTAAAAAAGACCCACTATATAACCAACCAGGCCCAAAGTTACCTCGAGCTCCCAGACCACCACATTCACCATCACCGTCTCTCTCTCTCTCCCCCCCCCCCCCCCCCCCCCCCCCAATGCTTCTACTCCTATAGAGAAAACCCTAGGCTCCCTAAAACCATCGCACCTACTTCACTACCAAAATTGGTCTAAACCTTTCTTAATGTCTCCTCTCCAATCAGAATTTAGATAGTTTTCTACTCAATTTCAAATCTCCTCACTTCGATTAGCCATGGATCGATGCTGATGAGAGATCTCTACTGGACGAGCTTATGGGCGCAGTTATCTCCGTTAACCCTAATCAATCTTCGCTTTGGTACCTACTTAGCTTGTTTATTATTGGCTCATAGTGGTTTGTTGATTTTGTTTATTGCTTCGATTTGTGGTGCAATTAATCCTAGGAGGTTTAGGAAAAAAAACATTATTCCTTTCTTGAATAGAATAAAACATTATTCCTTAACGTAATAGGATACGAAATATTTAGCTAAGGAAATTATCAGCATATATATATATATATATATATCTCTGTATATAACCTTAGAAAGTCTATCAGTAGAAGCTGAGGAAAAGAGTTGGAGAGTCAGATCCTCATAATAAGGATATAGGATGAATAAGTTGCCGGATTCGATTATGGAATCATGCATAGTTCCGTTGTTACCGATGAGAGATGCGGTGGAAACTAGCCTGATTTGCCGTCGGTGGAGGCACCTCTGGCGGCATTCAGTTCTCACCAGGCCCAATCTTGAATTTGATCATGCCAATGTCTTCGGAAGCAGACGGAGAGAGAACGATAATTTGGACAAGTTTGTGGAAAAGTATATGAAGCTCTATGAAGGTGAAAAGATAGACTCTTTAAAGGTAGAGGATGATATTATCTTACCCTTAATATCTACTCGCAACCTTGATGATTGGGTTCGTTTTGCAGTTGCAAAGGGAGCTGAAGACATTCAGCTTGTGTTAAGGTCGTCTCCTGAGAGATATAAATCTCCCTATGAGTTGCTGCTCCAAGGCTCGAGTAGTACTCTGAAACACTTGGCGTTGCGTATTTGTGTTCTGAGACCTCCTCCTGCTGATTTTGACGGGTTTAATAATCTAAGATCCCTCAGTCTAACTTCTGTAACCGTTGATCAGATTTTTATGGCACATCTCTTGTCTAGCTGCTTGTTGCTTGAAAGCTTGGAAATAAAAAACTGCTATGGACTTTCACATCTAAATATTGTTGGTGATCGTTTAAGTGATCTGAAGCTATGGCCATGCAGAAGGATTGAGATTTCTGCACCCAATCTCGTCTCGTTGGAATATACTGGAGATTTCACCAGCATTAGTTTTGTTACAACTCCACCACGCTTAGCACAAATTGTAACTGCAGGAAAAATGCTTCCAGCAGTACTTTCTTGTCTTACATCTTTTCCTGAGCTCGAGACTCTTCTTCTGGAATACGTGAAAGGATGTGGTGAACTACCCCAAATCAGCAGCGACTTAACCTTTAGAAATCTCAAGACATTGACCTTAAATGTGTTTCAACCTGATAATCTGCAAATTCTACGGTCTGTGCTGGATCTCCTCAAGGCTGCACCCCTTTTGGAAGAGTTTATAATGACTCTGATTACCTTAGGGTGTTCCGTTGAGAGAAATCATCAACATGAAACAAGGGATAATGTAGAATGTTCAGGATCGTTCACACATGATCACTTGAAAAGTGTTGAACTGCAGGGGTTTCAGGGCAATTGGTATGAGATACAGTTTGCCATTTGGATTTTGAAGAATGCAGCAAAGCTTGAGATTCTGGTGATTAATCCGGCAGGACATTTCTACGATCTAAGTTATGGAATTTGGACGGATCATCCAGTTAGTTCATCATCTTGGAAAGAATACAGGGTAGTTGTCCCACTTGTCCAAGAAAAACTGGAGCAAGTAAAGACTAGTGCTCGAATTATAATCAAGTCTGAATAATCAACTTGCAGGCATCAACTATACGAGTCTATGAGGGCATCCATTTCTCAAGTAACATGATTTGGGAGCAGAACTACCACTAATACTCTGCTCATTCTGAAATCTGAATGATATGTCCGGTTCAAATTTGCATATGTGAAAGAGTCTTTTTCTTTTTTTGAAGATTATATTAACAGAGAGACGATTACATATCTAGTACAATTTGATCAAGTTACACTACTATGTCTTTTTTGTTTAAATTTTACCATGTGAGAGAATAAACTTTAGACCCAAGATTGAGTGCCAAACGGCAGCGTTGATCACCAGTGTATGTCAGTATGGGTTTCATTCTTAATGGATGGACAACGGTTGCGGAAGCCAAATCCGATTAGGGTCTTTGAAGGCGTGGTAAAGCAGCCATCGATATCAGTTAGTTAATTATAGCCAGCGAAAGATATAGGATTATACATTGTCTATTTGTATTTTGTACTTCTGTTGAAAGAAATAAGCATGAACAGCTATCATTTACATGAACTTCAAAGTTCAAACTGAGTTATTTGGCTATTTTTTGGTGCAGGGTCGGGATGTGTATGTGATGGTGAGTTTCTTGATGGGAACTCCGGAAGTTTACCTACTTTTCTTTTTTTTTTTTTTTTTTTTTTGTTTATGAAAGTTTACTTACTTAGTACTGAGTATGTGGTTTTGTCAAGTGATTTTAACACTTTTCAGAAACTGAATTTTTTATTATTATTATTATTATTATTTTTAACTTATCCTTGCCCTCGAAGTGAATTGCAATAGAAGGGTCAACGTTGCTGCCTCCATTCATGGTGTCCGCCAAGGATATCATGGTGTGTACAACTATAAGAGTTAATTCAAAACATAAGCATATAATGACTATGATCTAATAGATGAGATCGAATACTACATTAACATGATCAAGCACGTCTATGAATACAGATATAATAAGCTAAGAAAACACAGTCAACGTTTCCATACAAACACCACAAGATGTTCAGATTTCTTCATTGATGCTATGATGGACACGCGATGAGAACAATTAATTAACCTCGAATAAATCTTTGGCATGATACAACTTTCTACTGATTTGATATGATCATTTGACTACTACTATGGTTAGCAAGATGGTTGCATAAATACGACCAGAGCCTAATGGTTGCATAAGCTCATGGTCCAAGTGTAGAGGATCCAGTGAGGGAAATAGAATGGCTAGTGAGGGAATGAAATTTTATAGTCCATTAGAACATCTTTACCAATACAAGTTATTTTTGAATTAAATTTTAGTTAAATTATTGATTTTTGAAATACGTCTGTATCAATGTTCTATACTTTAGCTAGTATTAAATTAATATTATTCTTCAAATGAAGATTAAATAGTTTATATGTAATTATATATCACATAAAATAACTTAAAAAGAATATATTAAATTATAGAGAGTCACATCTCACTAGCTATGTTTAACTAGCGAGATACCTAAAAGTTATATAATAAATTCCCACCCACCACTACTAGAATAAAGGATTTAGGCGGCAAACAGTTTTCGTCGCCTAAATGCCAATATTCGTCGCCTAAGTTCTCACACGACGAAAGCTTCGTCGCCTAACAGTCATCGCCTCAGCATGGACCCGTAAGAACTTAGGGGATGAATAAAAAATAATGGTCGCCTAAATGGATACTAAGGCGACTATTTATTCATCGTCGCATAAGTCTAAGTTGAGGAAAACAGACACATTCAGGCGTCGAAATTATTGTCGCCAACACTTGATGACGAAGGGAAATTATTGTCGCCAACACTTGGTGACGAAGGGAAATTATAGTCGCCTTAGTTTCCTTTTACGCGACCATTTATTAATCGTCGTTGTGTTTAAGGCGAGGATCCAACCCCGGCGACAGTTCCTCATTTTTCGCCGCATAAGACTTAATTGAACATTTTATATACTAGATAGTAATCCCGCGCGTTGCTGCGGGTATGATCTCGAGTCATTGATGAGCAATGAGATACGACTTCTTTTCAGGTTTGTTCCCTGATTGATTGGTTTCCAATTCATGTTTATATTTTTTCTTTTCTCTAATCTATTGAGGCTTTTGATTGATGCTTTATGTGCTCTAATAATTTTCCTTACTTCTGTTTTTTTGGTGGATGCATCATGATATGCGTACTGTAATCCTATTAAGATCCATTTAAGATCAAATTTATGTCGTACTGTAATCCTATATCAAAACACACCAATGAAGCCAATTTTCTTCTTCATCGTCTCTCTCCTTCTCCTTCCTCTTTTTCTTCTTCAACCAATGAAGCAAAAGGTTGATACATAATCTTCTAGTTATGGATAGTTACAAAGAGACAAAACTTGAATTGGGAAAAAACCCAATCAGCTCAAATCTATTAAATGTACTAACATGCAATAAGAACTAATTAGGAACAAAAATATATTCTTATAAATGTCAATGAAATTGATGCACATATACATGTACGTAGCCAAACCAAATGCAAAATATGGAAAAGGTATATACTGTATATAAAAGAAAACGGATCAAAACTAAATTGAAAGAGGCTAACTGCTTTTCACCTGTCAAACCCTTTGAAGTTAAATATTCACAGTTCCTGTAATGCAACTAAGACCAATTTGGAGTCACCGCACCTTGCCCAACAAATCAACCTGTAAGAGGAGTTTATTAGTAATGTAAGAATAACTTCGTATTCAAATTTTCAACACAAAGAATATAAGAGCATCTACAATGGAAACTCTAATCAATTAACAACCTTTAATAATCACCCTATATCTTGTGTACTTGCAGCTTAAAAACCCAGAATCTCAAATCACATAATGAACTACACCACCTAACAAATGATCAAAAGGAAGCTACTTTCCATTACCAACACCGAAACCCGCATCAATACAAACACAATCACTACCAGACTCAAAGAAACCAATCACAAAAACCCAATTCACACCACCAACTGAACACACACCAAATTGTCTCAAAAAGCATTAAAGACTCAAACTTTAAGCAATCAAATGCAAAAAAAAAAACACAATCTGGATATCAACCAAAAGAGTGAGAGAGGCATTCACCTTCGTCGGTTAGCTCAGTTTCCAGATCATTCGCCGATCAGCAAGATAGAAGAAGAGGATCAATCTTTAATGCGGCGAAGTTTGTGAGAGAGATCACTCTGAAAGCTTGAAGAGGATCAATACGAAAGCTTGAAGAGAGAGTGGTGGAGAAAAAGGAAAAGAATCTGGCAAAGGGGAACATGCTGAAATTAACACAAAGAATCAATCATACAGAGAACATAGTATATACCTTCAAGAAGAAGATCCCCAGAATCCCCTCTCTTCATGTGCAAGTCGAGCAAAGGAGCGAAACCAAACAACCCCAAACAATGATTTCTCACTACATATGCAGAAGATAAGACCACACATAAATCAAATTTGTTTATATCCAATAAAGAAAAATAATAAACCAATACGGATTCGTCGGATCAAAACCCCATAACACAGATTCGTCAGATCGATCTGGAAAGACTTCCTCAAAAAATCAAAACCAATACTAAAGGGATCGCCATCGAAGCTAACCTCCTCACTAAGAAACACAATCCAAAAGCAATATCACCAACAAAAGAATACAAATGGAGAAATCAGATTAGATAGTGAGGAGAAATGGAGAATTCAAATCCAAATTCGCACATTGAAAGCAAAGAATCGCCAGATTGTTCCTCTCGAAACCGATCACTGAAGTCGATAGCCAGAAATCGAAGACCCGATTGTTCCAAAACCAACCCAGCAATATCAGATTGAGAGAGAAAGCGAGAGAGCAAAAGCATGCAGAATCAGTGAGACCGAATGAGACGAAGGCAGAAAAAAGATAGGAAAACGCGCAAACGCGCCCACAAAACAACAGACCAGGCATGCCGTGGTAATATCATAAATAAACGCAAGACGGGGGCAAGACCATAAAAGCACGCGGTTCTTATCTACAGTAACTCAGCTTTAGTGTATAGTAAATATGCTTTTAAATTATAATTATATATTATTAAGGAAAAAATTCAGTTTACTACCCTGAACTTTAGGTCTAAAATCAGTTTGATACCTCATCTTTTTTTTTAATCAGTTTCATACCTAAACTTTCAAAATGACATCAATCTCGACCAAAACGACTAAAATAGCCCTGGTTAATTTTTTGACCCTCTCTCTCTCTCTCCCTGTCTCCAAATCCACCACATGGCCGGCGCCGGCATCCACCCCCTACAACCAGCAATGGGCCCCGACGGCAGCCCCTCCTCCTCCCCCGGCCATCGCCGCTGCCATTCTTAAGAGAGTTTTGTCTGTGGAATAATCAACCAAACTAGGTCATATAGGCGGTAGGTAAAAGCGTTTTCGTTCAATAAGTGACCTTGCTTAAAGGTTGACCGAGTGGATTGAGACCCAAACATTATCGAAAACATATGAATTTTTTTCCGTAGCCGTATTTAAATACACTGATCATATCTGACGGTTGAATTTTCATTTTGTGAGATTTAGCCATTAGAACTACAACGTGCCTGCTGAAGTGTTATAACTTGTTTAGTAGCTTTTGTACAAGTGTAGATATTTGTGAACCAACTATAAAGAAGAAGCAATATTTTCAAAAATATTATGAAATAAGATGTGATCGGTATGATGAAATACGAACAAGGTTGAAAAATTACATATTTCCGGTAACGTATGGTCCCCGATAGATATGGTCAATCTTATTTACGTTTATGGTTCCCTATGGGGACCCTTATCGTCGGGAGGTAAACCTCCCCAAATTTTTACATGGGTGGTTACATCTCATCTATGTGAGAGTTTTGTCTATGGAAGAATCAACCAAACTATGTCATATAAGGGTAGGTAAGAGCGTTTTCGTGCAATAAGTGACTTTGCTTTAAGGTTGACCGAGTGGATCGAGGCCTAAACGTTATCAAAGACATGTGAATTTTTTTTCATAGCCGTATTTAAATACACTGATCATATCAGACGGTTGAATTTTCATTTTGTGAGATTTAGTCATTGGAACCACAACGTGCCTACTAAAATATTATAACTTGTTTAATAGCTTTTGTACAAGTGTAGATATTTGTGAACCAACTATATATAGAGAAGAAGTAATATTTTCAAAAATCTTGTGAAATAAGCTGTGATCGGTATGATGAAATATGGCTATGGTAAAAAAATCACATATTTCCGGTAACATATGGTCCCCAATAGAAACGGTCAACCCTATTTACATTTATGTTTCCTTATGAGGAGCCTTATCATCGGGAGGTGAACCTCCCTAAATTTTTACATGGGTGGTTACATCTCATATATGTGAGAGTTTTGTCTGTGAAAGAATCAACCAAACTAGATCATATAGGGGTAGGTAAGAGCGTTTTCGTGCAATATGTGACATTTTTAAGATTAACCGCGTGGATCGAGACTCAAACGTTATCGAAAACATGTGAATTTTTTTCCATAACCGTATTTAAATACACTGATCATACGGTAGCTGGGGATCGTACAAAACTTCAGCTATTTAAATCAAACTCACTTTCGTCCAGAAAACCTGATGGATGGGGTTACAATCAAAGCTCAGTACAAATTAACTTTATAATTGCAGATTGTATATATTTGACAATCACGACTATTAAAGATCAAGTGTACATGTTCTAGATTGATTACAAATCGATTTTGCAACTTTGTTTTGTTCTATGACTTCTACTTTTGCAACTCGAGACATTCAATATGTGACATAAATAATAATGGAGGATATAGAGCAGTGGTAAGATGTGTATGAGATAGTGAAAGTGAAGGAGTGAAACTTGTGCTCTTGCGTGCTAGGACTAGCCGCTGATAGACAGGTTATTGAAGTATGGTCCTTCCTCATGTGTGCTGCTGCTTCTAATTAAATTTTTTGGGTGCTAGAGATGCCTCAGCTGAACTTGTACCTTGGATAAGTCATAAGAATTTCTATCTTTTCTAGGACAATGTAAGGATGGTACTGGGAATGTCTTCGAGAGCCAAGAAATTGGTACAACCATATGTTTGGAGCCTTGGATTTGGAAGGCTCAAGATATAACGAAAACCACTTCATCTGCCAGACTGCCACAAGAGGATTTGTTTAGACTGAAAAATAGGATAATAGTTGACAAGTGCATAAAAACTTCAGTGAACACAACATATTATCATCATAATTGATGGATGACCTCTTGGATTCCTGTTCAACTCCTTTCAAAACAGCTCCAAATGACCTTAAGGGAGCCTCATCAGCTGGAACCCTGTTATGATCATGGCAGACAGTTTGCCTTTGAACTGTTGAACTCAATAATCTCTGTCCGCAGTTTACACTTTCCTTTGTTTTGCTAATGTCAGTTTCAGAACTGCAATAGTGGCCGATGAGTGAGGTGAAATCTCAATCCCTAACTTGCATTCATAGTATGGTAACTGTATGAAAGGGGATTAAATATATCATATATACATTGTTGGAGCACAATGTGGACTTGCTTAGGGATTGTCATGTTCAGTTATTTGGCTGGCTATTTCAGCCGACTTGAATCGAACCAACCAAGCCTGTGTTGAACATGAGTATTGAGCAGAGAACCCTATCAGAACGTATTGGTACTGGCACACAAGTCATTAATCAACCACCATATTTGATTCATTTCAATTTTACCAACTTACATAGATAAAACTCATAAAGTTGAAACATATAATTTCTAATCATGAATGTTTGCAAGGGCGGGCTTTAGTTCTGAGTGAATACAGAACAGCAGAAATTTCATTATCCACTCCAGGTTTCCAGAACTTGAAGCAAACTCACTTCATGTAGCCAAGGTAGATGATCAGGAGCTATATGCATAAGTAGAAGCATACGATTTGGAAAAGGGTTACGAGGATAAGCCCATTTTGCATTCACCGCTCCTCTGGATTCCACCTGATCAACTACAAATCAATTTTCCAGGATAGAACATTCTTCAAAGTTCAAACGATTGACTTCTCCATTGTGAAATGCGAGGGCACAAATCTCAGAAGAGAATGATCAGTTTAATGCAAATCTGGACAGTCATGGTGAGGAGTATTGCAGGGTAGAAGACTACAAGTAATACTCAGAAGTACCAGCTCATGCATTTCTCTGTTTGGAAGTGGATTTTAGGTTGATATGTTTCTGTTACAGTTACAGACTTGGGGGCATAGAAGATAGTTACAGACTTGGGGAATAGAAGATTGCTCAAAGTGTGAATATGGTGTTGGCCCTGCTGGCTCATGGCCTCATGCTCACTACAGAAACATACATGAAAGGCATTCAGAAGGACAAAATTGCTAACAGTGCAGTTCTAATTGGAGAAAACAGACTGCAAACACCAAAAACCATCTACAATCACTCATAGGAGGAAAACGGAATCGTCAAATCCATACTGACTCAAAGTTTTTCTTCCCCACTTCAGAAAACTTCCCTCCCATGAACAGTTGAACAGTATGAAAAAATACTTCTTCATGCTCCAACAAGATCATGACTGCTAGTGCTAAAAAACATGTATGAACCCAAATTGACATATGATGCTATAGATCAAACCTAGTTAAGGTAAACTATTAGGTGCCTAGTTGGCAAACCTCGAAGCATAGCAAACATATTCTCCAAGGGATCAACACCAACCTAAGTGGCCATATGAAAACATCAAAATACAAAAATTCATCAGCAAAAGCATGTGTGGACCAAAATTTACCAAATATGTAATCTACTTACATCTCCAAGTAAACAATCAAATTCACCTACACAGAAATCCAATCTCATCATCATGTATACCCAACCCAATAATAGTCGAAGCCAGAACTCTAACCTGACCAGAAACCAATCTATCTCAAAATGTCTGACACATATCTTCATTGAAACAAAATGGTGGAGGGAAGATCAAGACTGTGGTGTTGGCTCAGGTTACAGGGACCCAGAGTCTGTCTAAAACACTACAAACTTAACACATTCAGAGAAATGTTTTATCCATATGTAATACCAAAATACATAAAACATAATAATGGTAGTGGATATATAATAATGATTCATACATGCAGTATGTGAGACAGAGATACCAACTGCATCAAAATATCTTAGAGAACTCTAAGAAGGTTTGAGAGATACATGATAAAAATTAAAAACAAACCAGGAATGAGATTGATTTCAGCATGTTGGTTTCACAGGGTGTCATTGGTTTATATAATCGGTTGCTGATAATATCATTACTGATGAAATCAGGAATCTCACTCGGTGTCATCCCAAAAACCTCTACTGCATCTCAAAATATTTGTTTCTACATGCCAGTGCGTGCGAATGGGGAAACTAAAGTTTCTACATAAGTAACTGCTGTAGACACACAAGGCACGGTAAGATTCCTACATCGGTTTTCCTTCGGATAGTATAATGTCCAGAATCTCAAGAAGCTACTTGTATGCTGAGCAGGTATAGCACACACTGTGATCAAAGTGACACCGTCATTAGAAATGAACAAGGGCGTCCAGAGTATACGATGATGATGTCCAGGTACATGCAGAACCTCTTTTGGGATTTTGATGACTTCATTCCAGGATTTCTCGACTCCAGCTTCCTTCATCACCCACGTCATATATTCTGACCCAGGTCCCCTCGAGTATAAGGCTAAAGAATTTCTAAATTTTCCTGCACTTGCAACTAAGTGATTACATCTGTCAATAGGATTTTTAGGATAATATGGGGATGGAATCTCATGAAATTTCTCATCGGTTAAGTCAAATGACACTAACTTGTAAGCAATCACCTCAGCCCCACCTGGTTCGTCTTGTACCCAATGTAGAGCACCGTTTACGAAACAGCCATACTCAAACAGCTTAAAACCATGGTTCAGGCGCTGAAGCTTCCTCCATGAACCTTTTTTACTGTATAAACAAGTATACTATTTTCATAACTCGCTGGCGCTGGGGTGTCTGGAAGTCTGACGGAAAACACCGACTATTACCTTGTAATCATCATTTGTGGAATCATAACCGAATCCAGAAAAGTATGGGAAGGAGAGGAAGCGGGTCTCCCCATGAGGTTTTGGTAACACCTTGGATTCTCTAGTACAAGGATTCCATAACATAAGTTTTGAACTTTGGAAACCAAATAGTAGACATATCAAGCCATTGCAACTACCAACGATTCGAATATCATCAAATTTCAGAGGATCAATTACCGGAGAATAGAGCTCTCTGCTGGGAACAGGACCATCATCATCCTTGAATAATGCTTCAGAGTCTATGGACCGGAAAGTGGAGATCTCCTTAACAAAACAGAGCAGGAGTAGCTGTTGTTGGTGTAGCTGAGGTGTTCTCTGATGAAATAAGGATCGGAGATCAGGGCCCGCCATGCTTTGCATACACACACCGGAATCGGAGCAGAGATTTGGGCGGCAGCCGTGAGAGGATCTCGACGATTACGGCGTCCAAATCAAGAACAGGAGACTCGGAGCTCGGTCCGGTGCCTGAGAGAACCCGTCGTTGCAGCCGAGTGGAGAGAGCGTCCGACATGTCGATTGAAAATGGGAATTGGGAAAGTACGAAGCAGCCCACTGGAGTAGGGTTTCACTATTGTAATACACTTCGGAAATTCTTATCTATATTTTTTTTTACCGAGTAAACCATTTAGTTGCTACCTCCATCATACGGTAAATCAATTTGTGTGTACGATGGTCATTTTAAGTTTAACTTCTAGGCGTGTTACATCTTTACCATATGGATTGTTCATTATTATCTGAGGTTATATATTGGCAAGATGGTTGGTGTTATGTGCTTAATCATGAATTCATGATAACTTATCCGGTTATCAGAATGTTTTTCCAGTACTAGTTTTGTTGCTTCCGACTGTAACATCTTGATCATTTTAGTTTTTGAAGGATGCCTTTTGGAGTTGGAATTGATTACAACAGGGTGGTTTTCCTCGATGCTCAACATGCATAGTTACATCGTCTGTGCCTCTCTGTAGGAAGATAAACGTTAAGTTATCAGCTTTATGTTTATAAATTATATCTTTCTGGTACAATTTATACTGCGACGCGTCTTGAAAC
This sequence comes from Fragaria nilgerrensis, assembly GCA_010134655.1. Taxonomy (NCBI): domain Eukaryota; kingdom Viridiplantae; phylum Streptophyta; class Magnoliopsida; order Rosales; family Rosaceae; genus Fragaria; species Fragaria nilgerrensis. The sequence continues at coordinate 2,203 of WPAB01000123.1, read as the reverse complement.
TTGTATGTGGAACGCCCTTCATTTTATGACAATATCAAAATTTCACAAGAGAAATGTGATTATGTGATTCATCATATACATAAACTATCAATTTGTAATAGTTTACAAGCAAACATCTTGAATTGACTGTGATTAATACATATCTTACTACCTTTCAGTTCTAATAGTATCGTCTCTTTTCTTTACCTCCCAACCCCAAAAGTTACCCGTATCTTAGTTCAACAAAAAAAACAGAAAAGTTTCTGCCACCCTCTAACCCTTATCGTTTTGTTCTTAGAATGGCCCTGGTTACTTTAAACCATTATTTTGTTTTGTTTTATAAATTTTTAACTTGTATGTCTTCAACGCAAGACATAATATAAGATTGGACATAATGGAGGAGATCGAGCAGCATTAAGATGTGCATTAAGAATCTCTTCCCTGTTTAACATAAGCACGACCTCCGTGGCAATAGACAGGAAGACCTGCAATTTGTATAGTCGAAGAGAATCTGATCATTTAGATAAGGAAAGAATTAATGGAAGAGCTCACAGAAAGAAATTAAAAGATTGAATAGTTTTTGTGTGAACCTGATCAGTGTCTATGATACAATTATCAAACATATAGTGTACGAGCTGAGGTTGAGAACTTTTTATGTGACCTCAGTTGGAAACTTTTTACGTGACAAGCCTCTATATTACTCTTCTTCTTGTCCACTCAGATCTAACCCCGTTCTTAGTGATCCACAAAAGTATACCATCCCCATTTCTCCTACAAAACACATATTCCATCTCGTAGCTAGATGAAATGCGATTGTTGTTTTTTTCTTATTGGAATGAGGGGCTTTGGGAAATTTAAATTTAAGGGAAAAAGCCCTAATGCACAAAATAGAAAAAGTCAAACCCCATTTCAATGATAATCTTTTTATTAGCCCATTTGAATACAAAGTACTTATTTTAAGCTCAAATATACAAATCTTTATTAAAATATAATAAAATTATATTTTTAAAGACTTTTTTACCCTCAGCTTTTACTTAAAGAGAAAAGTGAAAAAGATGGAGGGAAGACTTTGCCGGAAGCACACCGGGCTCGGGCGCCAGTCCCCGGCGGCCGCATTCCGGTCGCCGGACTCCGAACTCCGGCCGCCGGAATCCGGTCACCGGTGACCGGAATTTTCCGACTGCCCGGAAAAAATTGCCGGCATCCGGTGGCCGGAATTTTTACCCCTAATAAACTTCAGCTGGAGGTAGTAATCTTTTACTAGGGTAGTAAACTTACAAAATAGTAGCTCCAATGCCATAATTCACATTGAAAAGGAGAAAAATCAACTTAGATGCAAAAAAATGAAGATTACTACCCCTAGTAAACTTTTACTGGGGGTAGTAAACTTGCAAAACAGTAGCTCCAATGCCATAATTCACATTGAAAAAGAAAAATCAACTTAGATGCGAAAAAATGAAGATTACTACCCCTAGTAAACTTTACTGGGGTAGTAAACTTGCAAACTTACATGTTTACTACCCCTAGTAACCTCCTGGACCCGCTGGACGTCCACCTCCGAACCTTGATCCTCCCCGGCTGCGGCGACTTCCTGCCAGGGCCCTACTACGCCTCCAACAACGACTGCCAACTCCCAAGTACGCCGGGTCCACCGCACGGCCACGCCAACTTCTTCGCAAAGTCATGCTCCAAGACGCCGCAACTACGAGATCGCCTCCTTCCTCTATAACTCCATCGCACAAGTCAGCGTCCCGAGGCCTTCCTCCTCCACTCCATGTCCCGCGAGTCGTGGGACCGCGAGTCGTGGGACCGCGAGTCTAACTGGATCGGCTACGTCGCCGTCACCACTGACCAGTACAGCAAGTCCATCGGCCGCCGCAAATCTACGTCGCCTGGCGCCGAGCTCGTATCGGCCAAGCAACTGCTCAAGGCCGGAGAACAACAAACAGTAAACAAGACCAACTCCTCCACGAACGAGCTGCTTCCGACGTCCAAGTCCGATCGCCGCCGAGGCTGATGAACGCCGCATGTGGGGTGAGTCCGGTCCTCAGATCCGATCTGGATTCCGAGAGAGAGAGAGAGAGAGAGAGAGAGTTAATGATCGGGAAAAAAGAGGAGAAAGAGAGTTAAATTAGGATGAGGGTATTGACGTCATTTTATTAGAATTCATTGGAATGGGGTTGATAAAGAGATTTTCATTGGAATGGGCAATAAACCTTTAAAA
>WPAB01000087.1:0-57488 GCA_010134655.1 Fragaria nilgerrensis | reverse complement strand
AACATAAGAAGAGAAATATGAATGGTAAAAAAAAAAGAAAACAAAAGAGAACATACTTTTGGGCTCTGGACGTGGATATGTACCTGTTTCACACATACACCGTCAAAATTAACAATAACAATAACAGCAAACAAGCCCTTTGACTCATGCTTCACAAGTACAAAGGGGGCAGTTTGATTTGAAAAATTAAAAGAAGAGATGCAGTGACTAATGAAAACAGATGGTTCTCTCTGCATGCAAGCTAGGGAAAATATGGATGATTCTTTAACGAAACCAAGGCTACTGAAGTTTTCCTCAATAACCAAATTGGTCACAGCTAGCATTTCATGTCATTACAAAACGAACAAAGGAATAATGTCAAAAACATTCATGTTCTTTGAAACAAAGAGCTGAAGGATATTTCCGAACTGTTTAAATCAAGAGCTTACTTACAACTGAAAGCTCTGAGTCTACGTTCAACACCTGTAACAGGAAATTTCAAAACCGAAGGGTCAGTACAATCGACATTCATAAAACGGAAACATGAACAGCAGCTGCAATGCGATAATCATCCTCAAAAAAAATAAAGCATTACCATCTTTGTCACGGACATAGACGATCTCTGGTTCTGGTGGTCTGGTGTCGGGACTGTTCCACAGTAACATTAATCAATCAGTACTACCAGTGGCGTAGCCACAGTGGGGCAAGAGGGTTCAATTGAACTCTCTGACATTTATGCCAAAGGCTGCTAAGCTTCGAAGGTTGGGGCAATATATATACACTTAAGACAATATTTGACCCTTTTGATAGTTTTTTTATATGAATAATAGTCTAGATCTTTCCAAGTCTTGTTTAATCCGGGCAAGATTCCACCCATGCGACAAATAAGCTCATATCCTATGATTTTTATCATTTTTTAATACATATGTTGCTAATCAATGTGGAGAAAAGTTTTCTCCTATCCAGATTTACTAGTCACCCATGTCTTTTTTACTTTAATTAATTAATGATTTACAATGTAATTACGTTTACAATTTATTTGTGTTCTATCATTTTCTCAAAACCGCTCCTAGCGTAATTTTGTTTTTTTTTTGAAAACAGTGTAATTTATTTTCTCCCTACAAACAACATCAAAACCTTCATAATTCAATACGTACTTGGAAATATAAAAGTTTTTCTTGAAAAATATTACAAAATATGACATTTCAAGTATTGATATAATAATTTCATACACTTTTATGTTATTTAATAAAAATTATTCATTTAGTATTTTGTTTAAACATTGACCCTTCTACTCATCGTTTTTGGCTACACCATTGAGTACTACTAACATGACAACTCAAGCCGAAACGTGAATGTTCAATGCAAACTCATCCAAAATCGATCTTACAATCTAAGAACTTGACTGGATACAGTTGTGTCCCGACCCTGATCTTCCTACCTGTTTGTAATACCCAAACATGTTACTCAAAAATCTCGACAAGCTCAACAAATCAAAAATCAAAAATTAATTAAAAGAAGAGTTACCAAATATCCAGCCGTTGCGTAATTTCCTTGCTCTCCTTGCTGTCCTTTTTTGCCTTGCTATCCTGGTGCTCATCTTGAACTCCCCATCATACTCGAACGATTTGCTCTTTCCGGCGCTTGGATTTTCCGGCCTATCATGGTGATTTAGCGATGAGAGCAGAGAAAGGTCGATCGGTTTCTTTTTTTCTTCTCTTTTCAGAAGGAGAAAGACTGAAACCCTAGGCTATTTTATATTGTTCCCGAAACTAAGTCGGTTTTGTTCGGCCCATCTCATATCTTTTGACGTCAGTCCCCGCTGCTTATAATCTGCAGATTCCTTGAATGATATATATACGGTTGGCCACAAGGTACATCATATACATATACACATATACACACACACACATACATATTCAAACTCAACATTTGTTCTTGTCTCTTGATCTTTGCATGTTCAGACCATAGCCTTCTGAAGTTTGAGCAAATGAGAGAACAAACTGCTCATCAGTGGAATGCTACATGAAACCAACCATGAGGTTAGGTTGGCAGGTTCATCATCTGCAACCTGATCGAGGTTATTGTGAGAAAACGTCATGACTAACCACAAGTAATGCATTAAGCAGACAAGGCTTAACACATACTTCCATTAATGCTTCCTTCAAACGGTTTATTGTTAATGAAATTGTTGTGCCCAGAATCTAGAGGGCATTGTATTGAGAAATTTTTATTCTTGAAACGATGATCGAGCGATCTCTAAATGTATTCTGTATGTATTTACTGTTCAGAGCAAAGTAAAATAAACTCTCAGCTTGCACCCACCACAAGTACACGCTTCACGTACTGCCCTGAGCAGCAAATACACCATCAAGCTAGCCTTCAGCTTCAACCCTAGCCAGTTAATATTTTTTTCTTTCTTTTCCGACAACTTCCCAGCGCAAGAAAAAATGTTAAAGTTTATCAATTACATTATGAATTTATGATTACTTATATTTCTACTTTTATTCACTTTTGAATTTTCTAATTAATAGTCACCTTCCATTAATTTAAACAAATTCTACAATATTAACCAGAAATGCACATCAATCCACGGAACTTTCTTACAAAGACTAGGGAAATGTAAACAGAGCATCAAAATAAAAGAATTTCCCTCAAAACACACTGCTTCCCCAAACCTGGAGTACCATCATCAGATCGAAACCACAAACTACGCCACACAAACAGAGCTGCTCTCAGGAGAAAGCCAAAACCTGCAATTAAAAAAGTGTAAGACACCAGAGAAATATACCGCAGTCTCCCTAAATTATTTTTTAACCTCCAAAACACGACGATCACAGTAACAGTAGGTATAGTTTGTAGGTTTTCAACCGCATTAGGGCAATACCAGACCCAGGTATTCAGAGAAAAACACTGACCAAAATCAAATCCCAGATAACCCAGAATATAATCATATATACATGCCCTACCGGGGTCTCGTGTCAACATATATGTAAATTAATACATATATGATGTGAAAACCAAAAACATCAAGACTAATACATAGTAGCAGTTGTATCGCTAACATTCCTCACAAACCTACAGAAGAAAAAGAATACACACACACACAAAAAATCTTACCGTGTAAAGGCCTAGCAGCCGAACGCTTTGCTTTCCCGACCTTGCTAACTGTTGGTGGTATAAATGATAGTTCCGCTACAAAAGAAAAGGAGTCGATGATCAGGTAAAACCCCCAAAAACATGGCATACCTAATATAGTTTATCATCTATATATGCATAATTCAGCGACCAACATCAACAATATTCTTGCTTCATTCAATAGTAAATCGGCACCCAAATGAATCATGCACGGCACAAAGACCAAAATAATTTGGTTGTAGCAGACATTTAAGAACTATTATTATTCTTTATCAGCCATACATAATGTAAAAACCACAATGACTAATCAAGGGCTGTAATTTATTGTGAAATATAAACTCTACCAAGATAAATTTTCAACAAATCGGAGCACCAGGAAGCTCCCAATATTGTTCCTTACAAGCAAAATCTAAACCTTACCATCAATGGGGATCGAACCGGGTTCATTACCAAAAGTAAACACAACTTCTGTATCAGAAAAAAGAGAGAGAGTAAGTGACAGCTGTTATAACCAACAAAAAATATCACTATTGTCAACAGGTGAAATTGAATAGTAACACAAGGAAAGCAAAAAAATATGTTTCCTAATTAAATGGGGTGCAATGCAAAAATGATAGATGATCCCACACGAGACATATACTGCAGTTATATTAAGAATAAAGGTAATTGTAGGGATCATATAACCCACAGTTTGCCCAAATTTATTTTTTAACTCCATTACTACGAAAATCAAAAAGGTAACAGTAGGGATGGTTTGAAGGTTTTCAAATGCAATAAGCATGGCAGCTACATATATAAGATTGCAGATGCAATCAGATCTATGATCACAGCAACAAATAGTCACTGTATGGCACACAGACCAAAATAATTTGGCTAGAGAAGACATAATCAATCATACATAATGTGAAAACCACAATGACTACGCTAATTAAGGGCTGGTGAAGTCATCTTAAAAAAAAAACAACTTGATAGCATAGCAGTGTGAACATATATATATATATATAAACCTACATTTTGTTTTTGTTTTTTACAGATAGATCAGAACATGAGGAAGTGCCCCGATAATTACTCAAACCTTAAAGAAACAAAAAAACTAAAGCTTACCATCTAACTCATAGTCCGCAATATCACCAAAAAATTTGAACACATCATCTGTTTCAGAAAAAAAAAAAAAATTATATCACTACTGTGAACACATCACATGGAACAGTAACATAGTAAAGATGATTGCTAAAGTGGAGCTGCAATTGAAAAATATGATCTATGACCCCATTAAGTGTAATAACTACACATTATACACAGACCAAATGACTTGGCTGGAAATGTTAGAGATAACAATTTGCTTGAATTACATAAATATACAATTAACACAATTTTTTGTATCCTTTAGACAACGTCTAAGCCAGTTCAACGCACTTTACTCGCAACTCGTAAAAGTTAAAAGTAGAAAATAAAACACATTGCTTGCTAATCCCAAGTGCAGAGTCGCGTAGTAGTATAGACTCGGAAGTACGAGTGTCGTTTCCGCCGAACAGTGAAAAAGTACACAAATGATGAACTGAAAAAGAAAACGATTGTGAGTTTAATTGAGAGAGAATACGATAATGAGAGACACTAAGGTTTCGGGGTTCCACCTTATATCACTTATGCAATTATATGAATTCGACTCTTTTCTATGGAACTTATTCAAGAAATCTGACTTTAAAGATGAATTCAGTTAAAGTTGTTCAAGCACATAAACCCAATAATTTCATAGGAATTTCACAAGCATAACCTGTACCTATGCAACAACCTATCAAGATTCAATTCTACCGAAATCATCAATCAACATGCTAAATACTTAGTCTCAAAGCATGGATATTTTTACCAAACAATAAGAAAAGCATGACTGAACCTATGAAATAGATTATCAAATACCCATCAATCGAACTAAAAAGTAAAAGCAGAAATTAAAATTGAACATCCGAAAACTGAATTTGCATTGAAGTTCCAGTCGAATCGAATTAATAAAAACTACATAAGCAATCCAAGGTTTCTCCCTTAGCCTTAGCTAGGAGCCATAACAGAAATTGAAAAGCAATAAAAATTGAGTTTCTAGAGAGTACAACTGAGGTCGAGGAAAATTGGAGGAAAAGAAGGAGAACCCCTATAATCTGCTCGAGCCCCCTTTATATCCTTTGCAGCCAACCCTTTGTCGAAATCCAACCCGAAGAGATCCCCCTGATTTCACGCAGGCCAAATCTTCCTTTTCATGAAGAGAATCAATTTTAGAAGGACTTCCCTTTCTGATGACTTCATGGAAATTATAAGAGTTGGGTTTTCATATCTTGACGCCCTTCACTTCTTTCCATTAGAGGGTTGCTGCCTTGAGAGGATTTAGGAAGGTCTGAGCTGATTTTCTAGGAAGGTGGCGCACGTCTTCACTTGAGAGTAGAAGTTGTGAGGGCTCAAGGAGATTAACAGAAGGTATCACACGTGAGAGGCATCCTCTCATTATCTCCAATAGTCATATAATTGCCAATTGATCACATGGGCCAACATATCACCAAGTCCACGTCCAACAACTTCTCTACATGCTCAAATTCATCATCCAAATATCATACCTATTAAATCAAGAATATGAAATAATTAGATTAATATAGGCCAACAAAATACACAATAGCAATGAAATTATACAGATATAACTGCACTTTTGACTACTCATCACACATATAATCCTTCATCCGAAAATGAAAACCCGATTTCATACAAAGCACAGAGGTCAAAAGAAATTCCTAGAAAACATATACAAGACTTGAAAAATGATCAAAATCTTACCATATCCCGGCTCGGGAGGTTTAACAACTGTTTCAACAGCAAACGAAAGGCGATTAAGTGAAACTGAACAGTAAAATAAGAAGAGAAATATGAATGGTAAAAAAAAATATAATAAGAGAACATACCTTTGGGCTTTGGAGGTGGATATGAACCTGTTTCACACATAAAAACAACAGCAAACTTGAAAGAAAAAATCCAGTGTAATTGAAAACAGATTCATGCAAGGGAAAGTATGGATGATTCTTTAACAAAACCAAGGGTCTGTGTTGTGACATACCAGGGGCACGTACATGACATACAAACACAGATGCTAGCTCTTTCATTTTTCACTGCTAACCGTTGTGTGTGTGTATATATATATATAGTCATTACCAAACACACAGGAGTTCAGGACATGCTACTTGACATGATGAGGTACTAGAAAGCGAATTGATTGATATTGTCATAAGATAAACAAGAATGAAACTGTGATTAAAACTGTACGTTATGAACATAAAACTGCTGATAGAAAGAAATCTCTGATCCCATCAACTGAATTTGCTCTATCTTTACAGAAATTTGTCTTATGGGTTTTTCTTATGTGAAAAACCCATAAGACATGGCCAAGGAAGTCTACTGAAGTTTTCTTCAAAACCAAATTGATCACAGCATTTCAAGTCGTTACAAAACGAACAAGGGAATAATACAAAAATATTCATGTTCTTTACAAGTTAAAACACAGAGCTGAAGGACTTCAATCAAGAGTGTACTTACTATTGTACATTCTCCATGTTTGTTCAACACCTGTAAGTGGAAATTAAACTCATAAAAAGTCAGTAGTATGAAAACTAACATCCATAAAAAGGAAGCATGAACAGCTGCAATGAAAAATAAATAAATTACCATTTTTGTCAACGAAGGTGACGATCTTTGGTTCCGATGTCTCGCCTGTTTCACAATGACATTAATCAGTACTACTCAAGTCGAAACGTGATTATTGTTTAATGCAAACTCATCCAAAATACATCTTACAATCTAGGAACTTAGGTCGATTAAACTGTCTCCCGATCCTGATCTTCCGACCTGTTCATGGTAATGCTGAAACATGTTACTCAACAACCTCGACAAGCACAAAAATCAAAAATCAAAAATCAAAAATCAAAATTCAAAGAGGTACGTACCAAACACCCAGCCGTTCCGTGCTTTCCTTGCTCTCCTAGCCCTCCTCAATCCTTGCTACCCTAACGCTCATCTTGAACTCCTCGTAGTCGGGATTGCTCTTTCTGGCGCATCGGATTTTCCGGCCAATCATGAGGAGACAGAGAAAGGTCGGTTTCTTTTTCTTTTTTTCTTCGCAAGGAGAAAGACTGAATCCCTATGCTCTTTTATATTGTTTCCCAAAACCCAAGTCGGTTTTGTTCTGCCCATCTCATATCCGTTTGACATCTGTCCCCGCTTCTATTAATCCCTTTAAACATTCATTAATTAATTAATTTCTAAACCAAAACCACAAGTATCAGACCCAAAAAAAAAAAAAAAAAAAAAAAAAAAACCACAAGCACAACTAAGCAGACAAGGTCACCATCGAAAAAAAACTAAAAAAGTAAGCAGACAAGGTAGGTAGACAAGGTCACCATCAACAATCTTGGCTTGTAGCAGCAGAGATATATGAACGTTGTGAGCAGAGTGCAGGTGCGCACCGGCATGCTTGTGCTTCATAACAGAGTGCAGGTGCTTCAGACTGAACTGTTTGTATGGTGGCATTAATTGAATTTGTTTCATGAACCAACTAGTGTATTTGTTTTCTTTTTTATACAAATTATTTTCTCCTTCCTTATTAAACGAGTTCAAAATTAAGTTTGTTAGCAATACAACAATGTCACTTGTCAATAACCGTTGCTAGAGATTGTACTCTGATTCGAGTTATTGTTATGATACAGAGTATGGAAGAAAATATCCACAATTAGGGCAGCTCTAACTCATAACCCAAAATCTAGAATAGGTCTCGAACCCACAACTCAATAGGTATGACCCAAAAAATCTTCATATTTTGACTCAATTACGATGAATCTTATTTTAGGGAATGTTTTTTTTTATAATTTTTTTTATAATAGGACGTTAATTCATTAAAAACTGAAAGTAGAAATACAACATAAACATAATCCGTCATCTTGGGCTAGAAATAATTAAACCATACAAAAACAACTCAGAAACTTAAGATATAAGAACGTAAGCAATTTTAATGTCATAAATCGTATGCGAGGTCGACACAAACGTGACAAGTAACCAAGTAACTTTGACGTCATTCCTTCTTTCGAGAGCAAGAGCCAATCCTTCTCCCGAGAATAAGAGCCATGAAACTGGACCTTCATACCAACAATGGATAAACACCCACACAGCCCCACCCATCCTCTTGGGTCCCAGATTCGAGCCCAACAATGGGTGGGTCTTGGAAGAGCCCATCTCCCCTCAATCGGACCCATCACAGTCCAAGCCCATCTAGCGATGGACACCCAGATTGGACCCAAATCCACTCTGGGCACCCAAATCTACTTGAACTAGGAAATACTAGAAAGATACCCGTGCGTTGCTACGAGATTTCTTGTCAACAAAATTTGTATTCTACATAATGGAATAGACAGAAATTTAAAAATATGGTTACTGAAAATAGTTAAAATGATGAATTAATATGCTGCTTCACTCTATACATGTATAAAAATAATTGGAGTTTCAGAGTGATACTACCTAGTTGAGTTTAACTAACCTATATACATCTATACATGATGCAAGCCTAAACCCAAATCCAATGACATATGCTCATTCTTTACTTCTCTATGCCCATCATAAAGTATGTATCCACAATGCTAGTCTACCTTTTTACCTGCATATATGCTGATAGCCAGGTGAATACATTATATTGGAAGTTTAGCAGCGTTGATCACTATACAAAGTGAATGTAAATCATATATTACTGGAAGCCAATACATGTTTTGAGGAGACAATGACATATTTTCATTAAAGTCAATGCACCACCATTAACTCAAATGAAAAGTATATTGTATTGAGAGCTATTCAGACCAAACAAAACAAAAAAACAAAATCAAAACACAAAGCAATAATCCTATTTTACTATATATTCTTAATGTCTGTCATAGACTGCACCAAAGAATAAACCATATACTACTCTAGGACACATGCCTTCTTGTTATATATTTTAATTTCTTGATATATGTGGTATCTATTTTAGCATTTTGACCAAAGCAGCTAAGTTTACATAAGGAAGCAAAAGAATTAAATGAGGTTTATTAAGGAATTTATATCCATACGTTCAATTATCTACTGTCTCGGTATCTTTAATTATTTGTCATCTCAATACCCCATCTCTATATTGTTGTAAATGTATTTCTCATTCCACTGTTACACCTTAAGATTTAAGATTTTATGATAACTTATAATCCCTATAGTCCCAGTCTATCTATGAAATTATGAACTTTATCAGAAAATCCTTCAAGTTATAGCAGAGCTCTATCTTTTGCTTATTGCAAAATGCAAGAGACTTCAATTGAAAATCAATGGAAACCTACAGATCTATATAAACCTACAGATCTATATATAAAAGAAGGAAAAATAAAAAGACTAATAAAAGTGCATATATACCAAAAAAAGTCAAGCAACCACAAAAACAACAAAATTGAGACCAGTAGTTAGTAAGACTCCACATTTTGTTTCATTTTGAATAATCAAACTCCACATAAATCTCAAAACTGATAATTTCCTACAGTAAACATTAAAGACTTTACCTCTGTTTTATTTGCAATATTTAGATCTTTCTGCAAGAGTTCTTATGACTATCTTTGGATCGTTGCAATTTTTCTCAAGAATTTGATGAGTCAGTATTGTATTTATTTTACAGTTTTGTATTTATCTCTGCAAGATATCAAACAAATTCATAAACATTTTCACTGGAGATAAAAACTATCAAATGCCATATCCACAGCTTATTGCTTCTATTTGAACAAAAAAAAATCTAATACTATTTCTAATAGCTGGTCAAAAAACACTCAAGTCTGAGTTATGCCTGAATATCGCCTAAATTCAAATTATGGTGAGATCTTCTTATCAACTTAAAAACCTTAGGTAACAACAAACGAAAATTCTGGTGAGATATTCTTATCATTATAAAAGTGTAAATTATAAGGTCATCTCTAATAAGGAGGGCTAAGTGAACTCTAGGGCCCTAATTTTCAAAAAATGGGCTCAATAAGAAATGGCTAGAGAGCAAGAGGGGGGTAGAGAGGTAGAGGGGAGTGGAGAGGGCCAAATTTAGACCTCAAGGTGACTCTAGAGCCCTTATTTCGGGCCCACAAAAATCAGCCACAAATTCAAATTATGGGTTTTCCCACCTTTAAAAACAAAAATATAATGAAAAACTATAGAAATTTAGAAGGGCTAAATATAGCCCTTCCTTGTTGGAGATGGTTCACTGTTTCATGAATAAATTATATTATTTAAGAGGGCTAAATTTTAGCCCTGACCCTAATATAACCCCTCCTTACTGGAGATGGCCTAATAGTCTCAATTGTGTAAACATCTTCTACATTTTTTTTTAAGACCCAACACCCAAGTCAACACTGTTCACGTGAACAGTCATTATGAATAGTCTATAAACAATGTACGAAAAATAGTACTCTCTCCGATTTTTTATATAGGTCGTTTTAGGAGTTTGCATAGAGATTAAGAAACAATTCTAATGACAATTTAACCTCTATTTAAGGTTTCATTGCCTTATTACTACTCTTCACTTCACCATGTCATTATTGTGGCTCAGGGATAAATTAGGAAAATATAAGCTAAAACGACTTATATATTGAAACAAAACTCAAAACCTAAAACGACATATATAAAAAATCGGAGGGAGTATATGTTAAATTCCTAAAAGCACATGAATGATCGTTATTTATGAATAAGATAAGACACTAGACTCCCATAAAATTGCAGCATATTTGTTCCTTGCATAGACATGAATCTGTAAATATACTAGGAATCTGTAAAAATGCCGCACCTTCCTCTGATTATCTCTTTTAACTTGTATGATCGTTCAATTTCTGTATGTTGTTGTGGAGAGGAACATCAAATAGTTTTCTAATGAACTATTTTAATCACATATAATAGAATAGTCCTCCAAGTATATTAGAACTATTTCACATATCAGTATCATATATTCATATTGATATCGTATACAAATGTAAACTGAATGTCATGAACGGTGGGCTTAAAGAACTTGAACTGTACTCAGCATTGATCTGTACATTAAATTACCAAAAGAAATAAAAAGATAAAAGAATGTCCATATTTACTCACTATAGGGTCCTACTTGGATTAAAGCTAAAAGAACCTGTTTTGGCATTGGTGAATTTGTGGTCCATTTTAACTTTCAAGTACTTCCGTAAGGATTCATGCAATCATGCCTTTGGAGCCGTGAGTAAATTATACACACAACGACCTGCAACACCTTTGTTACCATCTGTTCCGCCATCTCCTTTCAGAAAGTGAGGGATGTATAGGGGTCCCAAGATTTGTATCTCTTTATAGGATGGCCAATTTGCAAAACATGTCTCTCTTATTGCTATATTCAACACAGCTATCCATTCTCCGTAGACTTGGGGAGGCTGATCTTGGTTGTAAATAGATGACATGGATGCGAGGATAAGACCGAAAGATCAGTGAAGTCCGGGAAAAAAGGGTAATAATACAAAGAAGATATCAATCAAGTAGAAGGTAGTGTAGCTCATAAAACCAAACTTTTCAGTTTCTTCTCCCTGAATATATCTTAAAAGTATCATCATTTAAAAATCTAGCATATTGATATACGCAAGGGAGACATACTACATATTAACCAGAAATGCACGTCCACAGAACTTTTCACTAACACTTGGGAAATGTAAACAGAGCATCAAAATAAAGGAACCAACACATTCCCTCAGAACACACCAGTAAGGCATATCAATCCACAGAACTTTCTTACAAAGAGTGCTCCTGGAAAATATAAACAGAGCATCAAAATGTTGATTGCTTACTTTCAGCGCAAGAAAAAATGTTAAGTTTATCAATTACGTTATGATACTTATATTCTACTTTTATTCACTTTTTGAATTTTTTAATTAATAGTCACCTTCCATTAATTTTAAACAATTCTAAAATATTAACCAGAAATGCACATCAATCCACAGAACTTTCTTACAAAGACTTGGGAAATGTAAACCGAGCATCAAAATAAAACATTTTCCCTCAAAACACACTGCTGCCCCAAACCTGAAGTACCATAATCAGAAACCACGAACTACGCCACACAAACAGAGCTGCTCTCAGGAGAAATGCCAAAACCTGCAATTAAAAAAGTATAAGACACCAGAGAAATATACTGCAGTCTCCCTAAATTATTTTAAACCTCCAAAACAACCATAGTAGCAGTTGTATTGAACATTCCTTTCAAACCTACAGAAGAAAAAGTATATATATAAACACACACACAAAAATCTTACGTGTAAAGGCCTAGCAGCTGACGCTTTGCTTTCCCGACCTTGCTGACTGCTGGTGGTATAAATGATAGTTCCGCTAAGAAAGAAAGAAAAGAAAAGAATTGGTGATCAGGTAAAACCCCAAAAAACATGGCATACCTATTATAGTGTATCATCTATATATGCATAATTCAGCGACCAACATCAACAATATTCTTGTTTCATGCAATAGTAATCGGCACCCAAATGAATCATGCACGGCACAAAGACCAAAATAATTGGTTGTAGCAGACATTTAAGAACTATTATTATTCTTTATAGCCATACATAATGTAAAAACCACAATGACTAATCAAGGGCTGGTAATTTATTGTGAAAAATAA
The DNA here is from genome assembly GCA_010134655.1 of Fragaria nilgerrensis. Taxonomy (NCBI): domain Eukaryota; kingdom Viridiplantae; phylum Streptophyta; class Magnoliopsida; order Rosales; family Rosaceae; genus Fragaria; species Fragaria nilgerrensis. The sequence goes on along the minus strand of WPAB01000087.1, from coordinate 44,674 downwards.
ACTCTACCAAGATAAAATTTTCAACAAATCGGAGCACCAGAAGTTCCCAATATTGTTCCTACAAGCCTTCAAACAAAATCTAAACCTTACCATCAATGGGGATCGAACCGGGTTCATTACCAAAAGTAAACACGACTTCTGTATCAAGAAAAGAGAGAGTAAGTGACAGCTGTTAAACAACAAAAAGTAAGTGAAATTGAATAGTAACACAAGGAAGCAAAAAATATGTTTCCTAATTAAATGGGGTGCAATGCAAAAATGATAGATGATCCCACACGAGACATATATTGCAGTTATATTAAGAATAAGAGTGCGGTTATTGGGACCTCAAAATTTGCTCAGTATACCTCTCATTCTCTCCACACCTCTATTTTACTTTTAAATACAAGCATTTTCTTATTAGACCTCATTTTAAATTCCTAAAATAACCTTATTTATGTAATTCACATATATATTAATATATTACTCATTACACCTTTTATTCACTCACTATACCTGCAATTTTTTTTTTTCATTTTTTCCTTTTGCATGTAAACATCCATTCCCGACTTCCATTCTTTAATTTTTTTCTTGTTTCTTTTTATCGCAAACCTCCATTCCCGTCTCCCGACCTTGATTTCTTAATTTTCTTTATTTTTTGTATTTTTTGATTTTGCATAAAATGTCACTAGACATTCATTTTTTGATCAAATTGTAAGAAATAATTTTTAATGACATCAATTTTCAAGAAAAGTTCATTCGAATCATGAAGAATACTATATCTTAAATATTAAAAAAAATACAAGGATTGTGTCTCAAATTTTATTTATCGATCAGTAAACGAATGTTCTTACATGAACTATTATATATTTTTGTTACTTTTGTATTTCTATTTTACACATACTATTTTTTTTGTAAGTTTATATTTTTGTTTTTATACTCATGATGATAAATTATTTTAATAATTGATAGATCATAATTTGTAAAAATATTATTATACTTATTTATCTTTTTTAATAATTGATGGATCATAATTTTTGTATAAAATCTTCACGTGACATATATATGTATGATAATATAAATATGAATACTTTCATAAGTATGTGGTAAAACTAGAAAATAAAAATCAGTAAGGAAAATAATAAAATGCAATCCATTGTGACATTATTATGAATTAGAAAGTTTAGAGAGAATAAATGTAATATTACTTTTTGGTTAATCAGTGTCCTTAATAGTCATTGTGTAAGAGGATAAATATGTCATTTAATAATTGATAATAGAGTGAGGTCAAGTGAGCAAATTTGGAGGTCCCAATAGCCGCACTCTAAGAATAAAGGTAATAGTAGGGATCATATAACCCACACTTTGCCCAAATTTATTTTTTTAACTCCATTACTACGAAAATCAATAAAGGTAACAGTAGGAATGGTTTGAAGGTTTTCAAATGCAATAAGCATGACAGCTACATATATAAGATTGCAGATGCAATCAGATCTATGATCACAGCAACAAATAGTCACTGTATGGCACACAGACCAAAATAATTTGGCTAGAGAAGAGACATAATCAATCATACATAATGTGAAAACCACAATGACTACGCTAATTAAGGGCTGGTGAAGTCATCTTAAAAAAAAACAACTTGATAGCATAGCAGTGTGAACATATATATATATATATATAAACCTATATTTTGTTTTGTTTTTTTACAGATAGATCAGAACATGAGGAAGTGCCCCGATAATTACTCATAAACCTTAAAGAAACAAAAAAACTAAAGCTTACCATCTAACTCATAGTCCGCAATATCACCAAAAAATTTGAACACATCATCTGTTTCAGAAAAAAAAAAAAAATTATATCACTACTGTGAACACATCACATGGAACAGTAACATAGTAAAGATGATTGCTAAAGTGGAGCTGCAATTGAAAAATATGATCTATGACCCCATTAAGTGTAATAACTACACATTATACACAGACCAAAATGACTCGGCTGGAAATGTTAGAGATAACAATTTGCTTGAATTACATAAATATACAATCAACACAATCTTTTGTATCCTGTAGACAGTGTCTAAGCACTTTACTCGCAACTCGCAAGAATTAAAAAGTAGAAAATAAAACACATATAATCCTTCATCTGAAAATGGAAACCCGATTTCATACAAAACACAGAGGTCAAAAGAAATTCCTAGAAAACATATACAAGACTTGAAAAATGATCAAAATCTTACCATATCCCGGCTCGGGAGGTTTAACAACTGTTTCAACAGCAAACGAAAGGCGATTAAGTGAATCTGAACAGTAACATAAGAAGAGAAATTAAATGGTAAAAAAAAAAATATAATAAGAGAACATACCTTTGGGCTTTGGACGTGGATATGAACCTGTTTCACACATGCATACACCGTCAAAACAATAAAAACAACAGCAAACCTAAAAGAAAAAATCCAGTGTAATTGAAAACAGATGGCTCTCTCTGCATGCAAGGGAAAGTATGGATGATTCTTTAACAAAACCAAGGGTCTGTGTTGTGCCATACCAGGGGCACGTACATGACATACAAACACAGATGCTATCTCTTTCATTTTTCACTGCTAACCGTTGTGTGTGTATATATAGTCATTACCAAAATACACAGGAGTTCAGGACATGCTACTTGACATGAGGTACTAGAAAGCGAATTGATCGATATTGTCATAAGATAAACAAGAATGAAACTGTGATTAAAACTGTACGTTATGAACATAAAACTGCTGATGGAAAGAAATCTCTGATCCCATCAACTGAAATTTGCTCTATTTTAACAGAAATTTATCTTATGGGTTTTTCTCATGTGAAAAACCCATAAGACATGGCCAAGGAAGTCTACTGAAGTTTTCTTCAATAACCAAATTGATCACAGCATTTCATGTCATTACAAAACGAACACGGGAATAATGACAAAAATATTCATGTTATTTACAAGTTAAAACACAGAGCTGAAGGACTTCAATCAAGAGTGTACTTACTATTGTACATTCTCCATGTTTGTTCAACACCTGTAAGTGGAAATTGAACCCATAAAAAGTCAGTAGTATGAAAACTAACACCCATAAAAAGGAAACATGAACAGCTGCAATGGAAAAAAAAAAAAAAAAAAAAGCATTACCATTTTTGTCAAGGAAGGTGACGATCTTTGGTTCCGATGTCTCGCCTGTTTCACAGTGACATTAATCAGTACTACTCAAGTCGAAACGTGATTATTGTTAATGCAAACTCATCCAAAATACATCTTACAATCTAGGAACTTAGGTCGAATAAATTGTCTCCCGGTCCTGATTTTCCGACCTGTTCATGGTAATACTGAAACATGTTACTCAACGACCTCGACAAGCACAAAAATCAAAATTCAAAGAGGTACGTACCAAACATCCAGCCGTTCCGTGCTTTCCTTGCTCTCCTAGCCCTCCTCAATCTCCTTGCTACCCTAATGCTCATCTTGAACTCCTCGTAGTCGGGAGATTTGCTCTTTCCGGCGCATCGGATTTTCCGGCCAATCATGATGCTCTTTTTCTTCTTTTTTTCTACACAAAAGGAGAAGGACTGAATTCCGAAGCTATTTTATATCGTTTCCCAAAGCCAAGTCGGTTTTCTTCGGCCCATCTCATATCTTTTTGACATCTGTCCCGCTACTATTAATTAACTTTTAAAAACAAAACGTGATGAGTGATGACCAACCACAAACCACAATTTTTCAAAAAAAAAAAAAAAAAAAAAAAAAACCACAAACTAGTGAAACCACAAGTAAGCAAAATCATAGTAAATTTGGTTCTTGGTTAGCTGGGTGTGCACCTAACTTAAATCTGAACCCCGAAGTTATTAAAGTGGTCTGTATGTGTATCAGGACTGATACCTACAGAAAGGTCTGTGCAGACATTGTATCTTTATATCTTTTATCATTAGTTCTGTTTGATCCTATTACACTCATTAGTTGCTATTTTCATTATAGGTTATGAGAAGCATAAAGGATAATATTATGGAGGACGTCTTGTTTGGACGAGATATATGAGATTATTCGTCTGCCTATTTATCCCAGCACAACGTAGGGAACAAAGGGGATATCAGCTGAAAGTTCAATATGCTTCAAGTTGGGGATATCAGCTGTTAAACCACAAGGGATTTGTGTAACTAGCCAAGTTTAGCTATAAGTTGTACCGAGTGCTGTGCTGGTGAGTTGTATGATTCGGACACACCAGATAGCCCCCGGGATTATCATCAGATTTATTTTGGTTCTGATAGTTGTTCAGATGAAGAGAAGTAGGGTTAGTGTCGCCATGTATATTTCTAATGTTGACTATGATTATCAACTTCTTTATAAAGTTGGGCATGTTTTACAACCCAAAGCTTTGTGCGCCACCCCCCCCCCCCCTCCTTTTCATGTGAATATAACTTCAAGAACAGCAATTGACTGGCTCTCTCCAATCTTGCAGCTCCTTTTGTTATTTATTTATTTTTTCTTCTTTTTGGACAAGTATTGAGTATTAATACCCGGCTTCTCCAGGCCTCCAAGATTAACTGAGGGCTTTTGCTGAAACAAACTAATCTAAGATGCTTCAATGCAATCAAGAGAGGCTGAATATCAATGTCGGCCTGGCCGCAAAGAATGACCAGAGGAACAGCCGAGTAGCGCGAATTGAAGGGTTTGCGCAATGTGGCTGAAGCTTCAGTTTGCAGCATATGGAAAGTTCCTTTCAAGAATTCATGTGTTTGAAATGTATTTGGGTGCACTTGAATAAGAGATCTCCAATCAAGAGCAAGAGTGTCCATTTTTCTTTTGACCAGTAAAACCTATGTTCCTGAAAATATTAGTCACTTAGAAATAAAGGTTACACTTCTAATTTATTTGGTACATATAAATTTGAAATCTCTACCAGAGGCTCTCCATTTGCTTTCAAAATATATCTAAACCATACAACTACCAAACTACCAAAGCAGTTAATGAAGTTATGCTTCCTGGGAGGGTTCATGAATTCAAAGTATATTTTTTGGACTCTTCTTCTTTAGTGGGTGACATCTGTCTAAACCCCACCATAGATACGCACATAGCCCCACTCTAAACCCATATAGTCTCTACCAATCAAAACCCAGAGAAGCAGTGTTCTATACCAGAAATGGAAACCAAGCTTTGATTAGCACTAAAGCTAACTCTAATGAAGAAGAAGAAGAAGAAGAAGAAGAAGAAGAAAACCATGTTTTGCATCCCACCTCTCTCTCTCTCAATCTCAAGAAGAAGAAGAAATACATTTTCTCTCAAGAAGCAGAAGAAATACATTTTTCTCAGGAGACTAAGCTCTGTGACTGCTTCCTCCCCTCTCACACTCTCAAGCACAACCTAAGCTTAAGCTTTGTAAGCTAACTTCTCCTCTCTTCCTCTCTCTTTATACCATTGCCCTCTCTCCCTCTCTCTTAAATTGAAAATTGTATTTCAACACAAAAACACAGTAAAGATTCAATGTAAAGTTTCATTCTTTTTGTTGATTTTCAAGGTCTGGGTTTATTTGTGCAGGAAAGTCTTGAGTATTGGTGTTGGTGGGACAAGATGGATAACACCTCTGATTCGGAGAACAAGTAAGTGCTACAAATTTCTTTTGTATTTCAATGTATTCAAGTTTGAGTTCAAATTGTATTCTTTTCAGTTTTTCATAAAGAAGGGACAAATGGTTAGGATTAGTGTAAGGTATACTACTGATAGAGGTATTCTCTAATCTGCATAATCTTGCTCTACCGGGCAATAGAAAACAAAAAAACTGAATCTTTCCACTTAGATAAGTTGCAAGAAGACACAATCAGTAGAGGAAACACATAATGAAGCTCAATTTTATGCTCATGCTTGAGAAGGTTAGAAAAGGAGGAAACCAAGTAAGTACCTGCATCATGAGCATGAAGACCATTACTTGGAGGAAAAAGTCTGCTGTTGCAGAAACCCAACTCCTGATTTGAAGAGCCATAACAAACCAATAACTTATTCCCTTCATTGCTTCCAACCCAAAACACTACAAGAAAAATGGTCTTTTGCAAGGATTTTTTTCCTTGTAAAAAACAAGAAATCCCCTGCATTAACCCAAATGCAAGGATTAAGTATGGTTGGCAAAATCTTCAAACTGCACATATCTGTTTTAAGGCATACACAGCATCAGAACTAAATGTACGTACACATTCATATTCCAGAAATCATGTCACTATATGATGTAACATAAAACTATTGAGATAAATAGTGGTCTAAAGGGCTGCTGTATGTTCAATTGGTCTTTTGTCGAGCATTTATAGTGTAAATACAGCATATTAATAATATGTACACACACACTATTCTTTTAACTCTTTTCGGTTGGCATGAAACTGCTTTATTGTCGACAACATATAAGAAGCAAACATTATCTCTACTTATCATAAAAGCTTAAAGAACTTGCATAAACTTAAAACAGCTTTTACGTACTGACTTTATTATCAAAAGTAAACAACTAACAGAACTTAGTAGGTCTAAAACAAGTAGCTACCCACCCTTAAAACAAGTTGGCATTTCCCTCATGATTTTTACTTAAGGTTCTCTTATATTTAGATAATAGGGGGTATAGTATCGCTGGAGTTTCATTCAAGGGTGGGTAGTTACTCCTCATTTTGTTTAGATTCAATCTGAAAGTTCAATCTGGTGATGTTGGTATTTAGATATTTAGTACTGGTGATGTTATTTAGTATTAGTACTGGTGATGTTGGTTTTTAGTATAAGATGTATAGAAGATGCTATGTAGATATATAAGTGTGGTGTTGTAAGAGGCATATGGTATATTTGGATATCCTCTTTAAGAGGCATAAGTGTGCGGTAAATCTAGCTAAAGAACTGAATGAACAGTGGGTATGTAGAGGGTGTCTTACTTGCACAATGCTGATACAGAACACTGATGCATAACATAGCACATTTGGTTATCCTCTTCAACACTGATGTTCATCTTGTTTTACTGTGCACAGTACTTACGAGCTTCATTTTCATTTTCAGGATTGGAAGGGGGACGACCATCATAGCTTACATATATGGTGATACTATATATATAGTATCAGATGGGCGCCGATCCTCCACCACACAAGACATTTTTCTAGTGCTGCAAGGGGATGATAAGAAGATATACAAAATAACTGACAAAATATGTGCAACAACTGCAGGTGGCGTTTCATTGTGTGACGAGATGTTAGAGATAGCACAGAAGGAAGGTCAAAGTTCACAAGATTTTCACAAAATGGGAACAAAGCTTAAGAAACATAGAGAGAAGTATATGAAAGACAAGATCAAGGAGAGCATGAAGAACAAGAAGAAAAACAAAGTCAAGTCAGTTTTTGAAGCACAATTTGGTTTACACTCAGTGGATGGAATGAATGGAAGACCTTATATCCAGTTAATTGGCTTTATGGATATTGATGCATATACTGATGGAGATATAGTGGCGTCTGGGACAGGAGGAGATGCTGCTAAGAAACACTTCATGAGACGGATGAAACACAGTCCTCCACAGACACCTCTTGAGATTCTATCCTACATGAAGCTAAGTGTTGTAGAATCCGGATTTGGGGATATATACACTGGCGGTTTTATTCAAGAAGCAATTCTATCTCAAGATGGTCTATTCATTAGAGAGGAGAACGATCACATGATCAGGCACTTGGCTGACCACTATCAAGAGTTTAGTGACATATTGAAAACTAAATTGTTGTGCATCTCCAGGAAATTTGCATATAAAGTAGAGAATGAGGAGGTGGTGACAGAACTCATTACAGACCAATTTTCTGCTTTCCCAACGGGATCGCCTAAGGAGTTGTTGCTTGGAGTTCACGCGCACAACCTGATTGTTAGATGTGTGAGTTTTATTGATGAGGCAACAACTAAAGATGCTTTTAATAGTCTTGGAAGAGGACCACTTGTGCCGGTGAGGTTAAATTCAGGTGTTTACAAAGTTGAATTCAAAAAGCCAACCCGGAACGAATTTATACAGCTTGCTAGAGAGTTCGTAGATAAAAAGGACTTTTAGATTTTCAAAGAACTCAGATAAGTATCTGCTGTGTTTTTTGGAGATGCTTGTTTATTTGATCAGGATCTGAAACACTTTGTTGTCATGCCGTATTTTAAGCCGGCTTAACTATGATTGATCAATTCATAATTTATATGCTTTTTCTTTTTTCTTGTTTCAGTCTCCAGTATATATTAATTAACTTTTGAGATTGGGGTGATACCTTTGAAACCGACTGGTTCTGAAGCTGGTCTGAAATTTTGTATGTCACTCATGGGTTAGGAGTCCTACATGATAAGGATAATTCTCAGATTGAGAGATATGAATCATATGATAACTATGGTACTACAGATAAACTATAAGCTGGCTTTGGAATCTTTTAAGGATAAGGCCTCTCCTGCACCATTTTTGAGTCATGTGCAGCACAGAGGTATTCTACCTCCAATCCGAACCCTCTTCTTTTGGAGTGTTCTGCCAAGTATACCTTCTGTAAATGGAGCCTTGCTCACTCTAATGGAACTCACCCAAATTGAAGCTCGATGTATTCTCTCTCTAATAGACTGCCACTCTGTGCTGCGTACTTGTGTAGGTCTCAAATGAGTGATTTGTGGTTTCTTTTTGTTTTAGTGTGGAAGACCTTAAGTTTTTCATGGAAGCCATGCAAGCGCAGACCATCGAAGTGGCTTAAAGCGCATGAAGGGGATAACACTTGTTATGGAAACACCTCACTACCTCCGCTATTCAGCAGGATTTGGAAGCTCAAGGAGCCTGCTGATATTGAAGGTAAGTTATCCATGTTATCTTTTTGAGTTCTCCTTCAAGTATTGTGCTTTATTAGCTTTCAAGTTAGAGCATGTTACTACTGTTAGTAATTATTTTTGGTATGTGGCAGATTTGTTAGATGAGTTGCAGGAGCATGTAGAGTCCATTGACATGGCTAATGGTAAATCTGTTACCTTTATCATTGATTCAAGAAGTTGGTGTGCTTGCATTTTGTGACATATAGAAGTAGCATGGCAGTTATAATGTGTTGTTACCGTGTTCGTTTATGTCTCGTAGATCTTCACTCAATTGGTGGTTTGCTCCCTCTGCTTGTGTACCTAAAGAATCCCCGCTAGAATTCGAGTAAAGGATACAGAGGTTATAGCCACAATTTTGCATAACCACCCCAAGAGCCGATGACTAGTAATGGAAGCATACGGCTTGAAACATCTGTCTCCTTTACTCACTTCTGATATCGGAAGCTCAAAGAGTTACTACTGATATTGAAGGTAAGTTCTCCTTGAAATCTTTTTTCAGTTCTCTTCCACGTTTGTACTCGTTTAGTTTTCGAGTTATAGTATGTTAGTAATTATTTTTTAGACGTGGCAGATTTGTAACGAGAATTGCAGGAGCAGGTTGAGTACATTGACATGGCTGATGGTAAATTGTTACCTTTTTCATTAATTGATTCATGAAGTTGGTGTGCTTGCATTTTATGGCATATAGAAGCAGAATGGTTGCCATGATGTAGTGTTAATTTATGTGTTGTAATATCTTCACTCAATTGGTGGTTTGTCCCTCTACTGGGGAGAATTCAAACAAATGCTGCAGAGTTGTATCCAAAATTGTGCAGAACAACCCCAAGAGCCAACAACTGGTAATGGAAGCAAATGGCTTGGAACCTCAGTTTCCTTTCAGATATTGATGTCTCTGTTCAGACCAAAGCTCTAGGTGCAATATCTTGTAAGTCAGGCTTTTAGTAGTATGATGGTGAATTGTGTTTATTACTGCGCTTTAGTTCTAATTTTGAGTTTTGGAAGCGACATGATCGCCATGCCCTGATAATTTGCAAATGAATATCTTTCAGCTTTAATAAGAGATAACCAACGGGTGTTCACCGCTTTTCGTCTTGCAAATTGTTATCCTGCTTTGGAAGATGCTTTAGCTTCTGAAAGAGAGAGATTTCAGAGATAAAGATTTTGGAACAGTTCAGTTTTATATTCAGTTGCCTGTTTTCTTGGAACTGTTTCCTATGATCTGGATATCTTCACATGTTTAATGTCTTTAATGATGAAAATCTCATGGAATTAACCATTAAGTTTCAAAATAGCATTAAACTTGATCAGTTTCCTGCTGCACCAGAATACTTATGATTGCAACATAACGGGGGATGTAGGATTTACAGACATGATGATGGACCTTGTGCGCTTGCGAGCAAAGATCTTCAAGTGAGAGAAGCTGCAGTCCGGGGTCTTCTTCAACTTGCTCAAAAGAAAACTGATGGGGTCAATAATACATATGGTGAAGAAACTGAGAAATTGAAGCAGCTTTTTCAAAAATGAATCGAGGTTATCAGTTTGATGTCACCTAGAGAGTTCGGAGCAGCTAGAGAGGAGAGAGCTGGTAGACTGCCTCTGGCATAACGAGCAATCTTCTCTTCACAAATAGGGGCTTCATGCTCTTCCGAGGGAAGATGCACGGCCACCTGATGTTGCCAGCAAGCCTTTTGAACCTGCCCATAGAGCATTAGCCGGGAATCAAAGAAGTTTAGTAATGCAATATCTCCCATAGTCCCATCCATTTTCAGTCATTTTTGTGTAATTAAACTATCCTACCTGAACTAGGAAATATCACTATTCCTACAGACTGGTAGGATATAGTCCTCACCTAAAAGCAAATGAGTGGTCATTATTCATGAATCAGATAAGCTGATAGACTCAGCATAAGGTCTGTTCCATGCTTAGACAGGAAATCTGTAAATATGCCGCACCTTCCTCTAATTTTTCGCTGTCTAACTTAGTTTCAAAGTACACAGTGAACAGAGACAATTTGTCTCTCAAATAGACTTAGTTACATATTAGTTTGATTTCTGTATGTTGATGTGGTGATGAACATCAAATAGTTTTTAAATGAACTACTTAATCACATATAATAGACCAGTCCTTCAAAACATGGAAGAAAGATGAGAGTTTTCAGCTGACCTCCCCTAAATATATCTTAAAAGTATCCACATTTTGGAAAACTAGGATATTGTCATTACCCACGAGAAACAAATTCTACAAAATTATCCAGAAATGCACATCAATCCACAGAACTTTGTTACGAACACTTGTAACAGAGCATCAAAATAAAGGAGCACACTTTCTTTCCCTCACAAGACACCAGTAATGCATATCAATCCACAAAACTTTCTTACAACGACTTGGGAAATATAAACAGAGCATCAAAATAACACATTTTCCCTCAAAACACACGGCTGCCGCAATCCCGATGTACCATCATCAGAAACCACAAACTACGCCACAAGAACAGAGCTCCTCTGAGGAAAACTGTCAAAATCTGCAAATTAAAAAGGTGTAAGACACGAGCAATATACCGCAGTCTCCATAATTTACTTTTAACCTCTGTGAAAGACACGAGGATCACGGTAACAGTAGGTAGAGTTTGTAGGTTTTGAAACGTATTAGGCAATAACCGGACCCAGGTATTAAGAGAAAACATTTACTTTCCTCAAAAACACTGACCAAAAGCAAATCCCAGATACCCAGAATATATATACATGCCATACCGGGGTCCCGTGTCATCATATATGTAATTTAATACATATATGATGTGAAACCCAAAAACATCAGGTATCAGTAACATTCCTCACAAACTTATAGAAGAAAAAGAATATGTGTGTGTGTGAAGATATATATACACAAAAATCTCACCATGTAAAGGCCTAGCAGGTGAACGTTTTGCTTTCCCGACCTTGGAGACATCAGTACCTTTTGGTGGTATGAATGACAGTTTTCCTAAGAAAGAAGAGGAATCAGTGATCATGTAAACACCCCAAAAACATGCATCAGCTATACCTAAACTAGTTTAGCTGATACCTAAACTAGTGTATCAGCTATATATGCATCATGCAGCGACCAACATCAACAACATTCTTGCTCCATTTGATAGCAAATAGGCCCCAAAATGAATCATGCACGACACAGACCAAAATAGTTCGGTTGTAGCAGACATATTTAAGAACTGTAATTATTTTTTAGCCATCCATAATGTAAAAACCACAATGACTAATCAAGGGCTGCTAATTTATTGGAAAACAAAAACTCTACCGAGTAATTTTCAACTATACAGAGCACCAGGATGTTCCTAGATATTGTTCAACACAAGCCTTTTAAACAAAATATAAACCTTACCGTTAATGGGGATCGAACCAGGTTCATTGCCAAGAGTAAACACAACTTCTGTATCAAATAAAAAAAAGAAAAAGAAAAAGAAGAGTAAGTGCCAAATGTTGTAACAAAAAAAAATATATCAACATGTCAGATTGAATCGTAACACAAGGAAAGCAAAAAAGAAAATGTTTCTTAACGAGATATATACTGCAGTTAGCCCTAATTTATTTTTGTGTAATATATATATATATATATGTATATGTATATGTAATGTAAGATTGCAGATGCAATCAGATCCTTCATCACTGCAACAGATAGTCACCGTATGGCACAGACCAAAATAATTTGATCGTCACACACACGCACACCTTTTCTTTTTTTTCTTTTTTTTTTACCAAAATAACACTAGGAAGTACCCGGATAATTACTCACAGATCTCAAAGAAAAAAATCTAAAGCTTACCATTAATATTATAGTCTGCAAGATCACCAAAAAACTTAAACACATCATCTGTTTCAGAAAAAAAAAAATATATTGTTATCACTATTGTGAACACATCACATGGAACAGTAACATAGTAAAATGATGTTTGCCAAAGTGGAGCTCAATGCAAAAAATTATCTATGACCACGCTAAGTGTATTGACTACACATTATACACAGACCAAAATGACTTGGCTGGAAAGTTTACTTCAATTACATAAACATAAAATCAACACTTTTTTATCATCGTTTAAAACAGAGTCTAAGCCAGTCGAATGTAGAAAGTAGAAAATAAAACATGTATAATCCTTCAACCGAAAATGGAAGCACAATTTCATAAAAAGCACAGAGCCTTAGACAAGACTTTTAAATCATGATCAAATCTTACCATATCCTGGTTCAGGACGTTTTTGAACTGTTTCAACAACAAAAAGGCGATTAAGTGAGACTGAACAGAACCATGAGAAGAGATGTAAGAATGGTAAAAAATAAAAAAATAAAAAAAGAACATACCTTTGGGTTCTGGACGTGGATATGAACCTGTTTCACATATACACCCTCAATAAAATAACAAAAAACAGCAAACAAGCCCTTTGACACATGCTTCACAAGTGCAAATGGCAGTCTGATTGGAAAAAAAACTAAAAGAAGAGATTGAGTGACAGATGGCTCTCTCTGCATTCAAGGGAAAATATGGATAATTCTTTAACAAAACTAAGGGTCTGTGTTGTGGCATACCAGGGGAACATGACATACAAACACAGATGCTTTTTCATTTTTCACTGCTAACTGTTGGAATTGAAATACCATTATATATAGTCATTACCGAAACACACAAGAGTTCAGGACATGCTATTTGACATGAGGTACTAGAAAACTTATTGATAGTGTCATAAGAAAAAGCAATACTGAAACAGTGATTAAAACTGTTGTGTACATAAAACTGTTGATGCAACGAAATCTCTGATCCATCAACAGATACTCTATCTTGGTTATATGGCAAAACCGCAAAACTACTAATTTCTTTTTCCATGGGCTATATTTCATGGGAAAAAACCCATAAGACATGGCTACTGAAGTTTTCCTCAATAACCAAATTGATCACAGCTAGCATTTCATGTCATTACAAAACAAACAAAGGAATAATGTCAAAAACATTCATGTTCTTTAAAACAGAGAGCTGAAGGATATTTCCGAACTGTTTAAATCAAGAGCTTACTTACAACTGAAAGCTCTGAGTCTACGTTCAACACCTGTAAGAGAAAATTTCAAAACCAAAGGGTCAGTACAATCGATATTCATAAAACGGAAACATGAACAGCAGCTGCAATGCGATACTCATCCTTAAAAATAAAGCATTACCATCTTTGTCACGGACATAGACGATCTCTGGTTCTGGTGGCTCTGGTGTCGGGACTGTTTCACAGTAACATTAATCAATCAGTACTGCTAACATGACAACTCAAGACGAAACGTGAATGTTTAATGCAAACTAATCCAAAATCGATCTTACAATCTAAGAACTTGACTGGATACAGTTGTGTCCCGACCCTGATCTTCCTACCTGTTTGTGGTAATACCCAAACATGTTACTCAAAAATCTCGACAACCTCAAAAATCAAAAATTAAAAGAAGAGTTACCAAACATCCATCCGTTGCGTAATTTCCTTGCTCTCCTTGCTCTCCTTTTTTGCCTTGCAACCCTCGTGCTCCTCTTGAACTTCACATCATACTCGAACGATTTGCTCTTTCCGGCGCTTGGGATTTTCCGGCCAATCATGGTTTGGCGATGAGAGAGAATAAGGGTCGGTTTCTTTTTCTTCTTTTTTCTTCGCAAGGAGAAAGACTGAATCCCTGTGCTCTTTTATTTGTTTCCCAAAACCCAAGTCGGTCTTGTTCGGCCCATCTCATATCCGTTTGACATCTGTCCCCGCTTCTATTAACCCCTTTAAACATTCATTAATTAATTAATTTCTAAACCAAAACCACAAGTATCAGACCCAAAACAAAACAAAAAACCACAAGCACAAGTAAGCAGACAAGGTCACCATCAAAAAAAATGGTAGCAGACAAGGTAGGTAGACAGGCCAAACAATCTTGGCTTGTAGCAGCAGAGAGATATGAACGTTGTGAGCAGAGTGCAGGTGCGCACCGGATGCTTGTGCTTCAGTCTGTTATGGTGCTTCAGACTGAACTATTTGTATGCTGGCATTAATTGAATTTGTTTCATGAACCAATTAGTGTATTTGTTTTCTTTTTTATACAAATTATTTTTCTCCTTCCTTATTAAACGAGTTCAAAATTAAGTTTGTTATGAAAAGATTGCTTGTAATTCAACAATGTCACTTGCCAATAACCGTTGCTAGAGATTGTACTTTGATTCAAGTTATTGTTATGATACAAAGTATGGAAGAAAATATCCATAATTAGGGCAGCTCTAACTCATAACCCAAAATCTAGAATAGGTCTCGAACCCACAACTCAATAGGTATGACCCAAAAAATCTTCATATTTTGACTCAATCATTAACGACGAATCTTATTTTAGGGAATATTTTTTATTTTATTTTTTATAATAGGACATCAATTCATTAAAATCTGAAAGTAACAGTACAACATAAATATGATCCGTTTTTTTAGGCTTAAAATAATTAAACCATGTAAAAACAATTCATAACTTAAGATCTAAGAACTTACCAATTTTAATGTCATAAACCATATGCGAGGTCAACACAAACGTGACAAGTAACCAAGTAACCTTGACGTCATTCCTTTTTGCCAATCCTTCTCCCGAGAATAAGAGCCATGAAACTGGGCCTTCATACCAACAATGGATAAACACCCACCACAGCCCAACCCATCCTCTTGGGTCCCAGACCCGAGCCCAACAATGAGTGGGTCTTGGAAGAGCCCATCTCCCCTCAATCGGGCCCATCACAGTCCAAGCCCATCTAGCAGTGGACACCCAGATTGGACCCAAATCTACTCTGGGCACCCAAATCTACTTGAACTATGAAAATTCCTACAAACTGGTAGGATATAGTACTTACCTAAAAGCACATGAATGATAGTTATTTATGAATAAGATAAGACACTAGACTCCCATAAAATTGCAGCATAAGGTTTGTTCCTTGCATAGACATGAATCTGTAAATACTAGGAACCTGTAAAAATGCCGCACCTTCCTCTAATTATCTCTTTTAAGTTGTATGGTCGTTCAATTTCTGTATGTTGTTGTGGAGAGGAACATCCAATAGTTTTCTAATGAACTATTTTAATCACATATAATAGAATAGTCCTTCAAGTATATTAGAACTATTTCACATATCAGTATCATATATTCATATAATAAAAGGGTAATAATACAAAGAAGATATCAATCAAGTAGAAGGAAGTGTAGCTCATAAACCAGAGTTTTCAGTTTCTTCTCCCTGATATATCTTAAAAGTATCATCATTTTAAAAATCTAGCATATTGATATACGCAAGGGAGACATATTACAGTATTAACCAGAAATGCACATCAATCCACAGAACTTTCTCACGAACACTTGGGAAATGTAAACAGGGCATCAAAATAAAGGAACAACACATTCCCTCAGAACACACCAGCAAGGCATATCAATCCACAAAACTTTCTTACAAAGAGTACTCCTGGAAAATATAAACAGAGCATCAAAATAGCACACTTTCCCTCAAAACACACCGCTGCCGCAAACCCAATGTATCATCATCGGAAACCACAAACAACTATGCCACACAAACAGAGCTCCTCTGAGGAGAACTGCCAAAATCTGCAATTAAAAAGGTGCAAGACACTAGAGAACTATACTGCAGTCTTCCTAATTTACTTTAACCTCTAGCAGGTGAACGCTTTGCTTTCCCGCCCTTGGTGACATTGCTGACTGCTGGTGGTATAAATGATAGTTCCGCTAAGAAAGAAAAAGAAACAGAATCGGTGATCATGTAAACCCCCCACAAACATGGCATACCTAATCTAGTGTATCATCTATATATGCATAATACAGCGACCAACATCAACAATATTCTTGCTTCATTGAATAGTAAATGCCAAATGAGTCATGCACGGCACACAGACAAAAATAATTTGGTTGTAGCAAACATATTTAAGAACTATAATTAATTTTTATCAGCCATACATAATGTAAAAACCACAATGACTAATCAAGGCAGTGGCGGACTCAAGATTGTATCTATGTTGGGGCGTAATGAAAATAAACAAAATCTAAACCTTACCATCAATGGGGATCGAACCAGGTTCATTACCAAAAGTAAACACAACTTCTGTATCAGGAAAAAGAAAAGAGCAAGTGACAAATGTTGTAACCCAAAAAAAAATCACTATTGTCAACATCTGAGATTGAATAGTACCATAAAGAAAGCAAAAACAAAAATGTTTCCTATTTAAGTGGAGTGTAATGCAAAAATGATATATGATCCCGCACGAGATATATACTGCAGTTTGCCCTAATTTATTTTTGAACTCCATTACTATGAAAGTCAATAAAGGTAACAGTAGGGATGGTTTGAAGGTTTCAAACGCATTAGGCATGTAAGCCACATATATAAGATTGCAGATACAATCAGATCTATGATCACTGCAACAGATAGTCACTGTATGGCACAGACCAAAATAATCTGGCTGGAGAAGATGTAATCAATCATACATAATGTGAAAACCACAATGACTACGCTAATTAAGGGGTGGTGAAGTGTGAATATATATATATATATATATATATATATATTAGACACACATATACATATACATAATATATAAACCTACTTTTTTTACCGAACAGAACACAAGGAAGTACCCGGATGATTGCCCACAAATCTTAAAGAAAAAAAGAATCTAAGCTTACCATCATAATAATAGTCCGCAAGATCACCAAAAAATTTAAATACATCATCTGTTTCAGGAAACAAAAAAATAATCACAACTGTGAACACAGTATCACATGGAACAGTAATATAGTAAAATGCTGTTTGCTAAAGTGGAGCTGCAACGCAAAAATGATCTACGACCCTGTAAGTGTATTAACTACACGTTATTCACAGACCAAAATGAATCGGCTGGAAATTTCACTTAAATTACATAAATATACAATCAACATGTTACTTATCCTTTAGACAGCGTCAAAGCCAGTCCAACGTAACTTTAGTCGCAAGAACTAAAAAGTAGAAAATAAAACACATAATCCTTCAGCCGAAAATGGAAGCCCAAATTCATACAAAGCACAGAGCCCAAAACAAATGCCTAGAAAACATATATACGACTTTTTAAAATGTATAAAATCTTACCATATCCCGGGTCGGGTTGTTTAACAACTGTTTCAACAACAAAAAGGCAATTAAGTGAGACTGAACAGTACCATACGAAGAGAGATCATGAACGCTAACAAAATAATATAAAAATAAAAAGAGAACATACCTTTGGGCTCTGGACGTGGATATGTACCTGTTTCACACATACACTGTCAAAACAATAACAACAGAAAACAAGCCCTTTGACACATGCTTCACAAGTACAAATGGCAGTATGATTTGAAAAACTAAAAGAAGAGATTCAGTGACTAATTGAAAACAGATGGCTCTCTGTGTGCATGCAAGGGAAAACATGGATGATTATTTAACAAAACCAAGGGTCTGTGTTGTACCATACCAGGGGCACATGACATACAAACACAGATGCTCTTCATTTTTCACTGCTAACTGTTGTAAATGAAATACCATTATATATATAGTCATTACCAAAACACACAGGAGTTCAGGACATAATTTGACATGAGGTACTAGAAAACATATTGATAATGTCATAAGAAAAGCAAGAATGAAACTGTGAATAAAAATGTTACAAACAAAAAGCTTTTGATGCAACAAAATCTCTGATTACATCAATAGATATTTGTTCCATCTTAACAGTGTGCTATAGATCAGGCATAGACCAGATAGAGCAAAATGATTGGACTGGAAAAGTTATATGGCAAAAACGCAAAATCACAAATATCTTTTTGCGTCGGACCTCATGCAAAAAACCCATAAGACATGGCTACTGAAGTTTTCTTCAATAACCAAATTGATCACAGCATTTCCATGTCATTACAAATCGAACAAAGAAATAATGACAGAAATATGTATGTTCTTTTAAACACAGAGCTTAAGGATATTTCCGAACTGTTTAAATCAAGAGCTTACTTACAACTGTAAGCGCAGTATGTATGTTTAACACCTGTAAGAGAAATTTCAAAACCAAAGGGTCAGTGCTATGAAAAACATTCATAAAAAGGAAACATGAACAGCTGCAATGAGAAAATCATCCTAAAAAATTAAGCATTACCATCCTCGTCAACGGTAGTGAAGAACTTTGGTTCTGGTGCCGGGACTGTTTCACAGTGACATTAATCAATATCAGTACTGGCTAATATGACAACTCAAGTCGAAACGTTAATGTATAATGCAAACTCATCCAAAATCTTACAATCTATGAACTTGACTGGATACAGTTGTGTCCCGACCCTGATCTTCCTACCTGTTCGTGGTAATACTCAAACATGTTACTCAACAATCTCGACAATCACAAAACATCTGAAAATTAAAAAATATATATAAAAAAAGAGGAACCAAACATCCAGCCGTTGCGTAATTTCCTTGCTCTCCTTTTTTGCCTTGCTATCCTGGTGCTCATCTTGAACTGCCCATCATACTCGAACGATTTGCTCTTCCCGGCGCTTGGGATTTTCCGGCCAATCATGAGAGAGAGGTCGATTTCTTTTTCTTCTTTTTTTTTCTGGAGAAAGACCGAATCCCTATGCTCCTTTATATTGTTTCCCAAAACTCAAGTCGGTTTTCTTCGGCCCATCTCACATCTTTTTGACATCTGTCCCCTCTACTATTAATCTTAAAACATTAATTAATTAATTAATTTCTACAACCACAACCAAAGTATTTGCTGCAGGTTTGTGCCAGCTTGTAGCAGGGAGATATATGGACCTTGTGACTGGGCAGGGTGCAGGTGGACATTGGCATGCCTGTGCTTCAGTCTGTTTTATGGTGCTTCAGACCTTGTGATCCACTGAACTGTTTGTATGCATAGCTTTTCTTTTTCTTTTTGTCTGAGTTTGTATGCATAGCTGGCATGAATTGAATTTGATTCATGAACTAATTAGGTTGTAGAACAAATTATTTTTCTCCTTCTCTGTAAACGAGTTCAAACTTTAGTTCATTAAGAAAAATTGTGTGATATTCAACTAAGCAGCACAATAATGTCACTTATCAATCACTTACAAGTTGCAACTGTTGCTAGAGACTGTACTTTTAATTCAAAAATTATTATTATGATACAAAGTATGAAAGAGAATACAAGCGGCTGCATGCTGTCCCTTCATATCCTTCCTCGTTGCAGATCGAATCCTTCTTTTTACCTCTTTTCTTTTTGTTTTGTTTTGGTTACTGTCTATGAGGATGTTTTGTATGTATTTGAGATTCGTGTTGTGGAGAGTTTTCAATGGGTTGGGTACTGTTGTGCTTCTACGAGACTGGTTTGGTTGGCTTCTAAGGTTTAGCCGGCCGATTGGTGATTGATTTGCTCCTTGGCTAAAGTTTGTAGGGTTTGTAGGATATGTTTGTGCGTCTTTGTTCTTGTTGTTGCTTTCAATCCATTTATGATCTTGTGGTTGTACTTTTGTTCTAGTTTGAATTCAATAACATCGAATAATAAACGGTTGACATGAGACTACTAACTTTTACTATAATTGTTTTATGTTTTCTTTGATTTTTTTGCTAAGATGATCGGTAACGTTTGACTTAATGTATGGACTGTTCAATCATAGATTTACAGTGCCTAACATATGCAAATAAGATTGAGTTTTTTTTTTTTTGAACAGAAATAAGATTGATTTTGAACGCAAGCATTTTTCTTCTTAAGGTCTCGAGAACAAAGAGAGTTAACAAAAGAGAGAAAGCAGAAAGAAAAGGAGGATGTAGTCAGTGACGTAGCCAGAAACCACAAGTAGAAGGGTCAAGAGTTTAAACAATAATGCCACAAAAACAAAAAATAATTTTTATTGAATAATATAAAAACTTATAGAATACTTTGAAAACAAAAGCTAAACAAAATAACAAATCTCCCTAAAACAATTATAATTGTCCTCGACGATTGCTCATATTTTGAAATTTTAGAGGAGCTTTAGATGATGTCGATTATTCTGCTACTTTTCTCTTACAATGTTTTTCAAATAAAGCTAAAACATCTATAATTACAAGTTTTTGATTATGAAGATTGTCGATGATATGGAAAAATTTACTGAACGATAACAAAAAGAAATACGTAAAGAAACGACTAAAACTGTTTATATAGAGGTGCACGAGAAATCAATCACAATCATTGATTGATTAGGAAAACATATTAATTAAAAAGAGTAGGAATGTGTTTTAATTGTAATATTAAGGGAGATGCAATCAATCATTGATTAGGATTAGAAACCTATATTAAAAAAATAAAGAGAACCACACGTAATTAAACCTATATTAAACCTGCAAACAAACACACGTGATGAGTTGAACACTCCTCTGTCCAAATTGATTGCTGTAATTAATATTTTATATGTCAAATTTTTCTCTAATTGGTTAGGAGGATTAAAATAGTGCTAACATCACATTTCAACTGATAAATTATATAACAATATGACCTAATCAAAAATATAAGAGACGTCAGCTGAACCCCTGACCCCTTCCCTACGCCCCTGGATGTAGTTGATGAGACTCCTACTGTCCTACAGGCAAATGCAATATGCATCATCCTAGTTTCATTAAAAAAAAAAAAAAAAGGCATACGAAAAACAAAAAGATTTTAATATGTGTATTTGGAAGCATTATTTCAAGTATTTTTATTTTTTTTTTATCTTTTACACAAGTAATCTTTACTATTTACTGTTCACTCTTAACAGTCTCCAGTAGCGACTAGATAGTTGTGGTGAGTGGTGACTTGGTGGCAGAGGCAAAGGCGGACTCGTAGGGTAGCAGTACCCCCAGCTTCCCTCAATTGGCGCGTGACACCCACCGCCCGCGCTCATTTCTCCGGTCACCGGACTCGGAATCCTCTCACCCTGCAACGGTTCCCTGGTCCTCTTCCACCTCTCTCCTAAATCGCACTCCACTCAATCCCAACCGCCATTTACAGTCCTCCACTGTTGACTCTCCTCTCTCTTCTCTCACACCAGTCAACTACCCTCCGAGACTGCTCAGAACCCTAGCCACCAGCTAGGGTTTACCTCCCCCTCACCGCAATTGGATCGATCCAAACGACGACCACATGAAATCCGACGGGATTCGCGTGATTTTCCTCATCTGCTTACTCCTCTGCGACGGCTCGAAACTCGTTCGCGGCGGCGATGAGCCGGCGAAGA
This sequence comes from Fragaria nilgerrensis, assembly GCA_010134655.1. Classification (NCBI taxonomy): domain Eukaryota; kingdom Viridiplantae; phylum Streptophyta; class Magnoliopsida; order Rosales; family Rosaceae; genus Fragaria; species Fragaria nilgerrensis. The sequence goes on along the minus strand of WPAB01000087.1, from coordinate 22,592 downwards.
ACAAGTTCCGGGAGCGAGAGGCCAGCGACGACTCCATCGGCTATCCGAACATGTATGTTTATCTTCGTTAATCAACTTTGATTAGTACATAATCCCTCGGATTTGCATTGGCGTTTTGATTGATTGTATTGGAATTGAAAATAGTTGATTGTGTGTGTTTAGAGATGAGGATGCGTTGTTGAATACACAGTGCCCTGCGAAATTGGAGCTTAGATGGCAAACCGAAGTTAGTTCTAGTATTTATGCTACTCCGTTGATCTCCGATATTAACAGGTAAAGGAGATTTTGTGTTCTGATTGGGAATTCTATTGTGTTTTGGTGCTGCATTAGCGAGTGAGAATCGATGTAATCCGCTGGTTTTGTGTTGTTGTTGTTGTTGTTCCTTCACTGTTTTCAGTGATGGAAAGCTCGAGATTGTGGTGCCGTCTTTTGTTCACTATCTTGAAGTTTTGGAAGGTTCCGACGGAGACAAACTCCCTGGTATAGAGAGCTTTTATAGTTTCTTTTCGGTGTTTGCAGTGTTGAAGTTTGGTTAAGTGAGTTTTGATGAGTGTGTGGTTGATGGTTTATTAGGTTGGCCTGCTTACCATCAGTCAACTGTACATGCAAGTCCTCTTTTGTATGATATTGATAAGGATGGCGTGAGGGAGATAGCTTTAGCAGTCTACAATGGTGAAGTTCTCTTTTTCAGGTAGTTGCACGGTATTGTTGCATTGTTCAGTTATAGTATCCGCGTAGTGGTTATTTGACTGTATTAACTCATAACTGTTTTACGTGTGTTTTCTCTTAGGGTCTCAGGCTACATGATGGTAGATAAACTAGTAGTACCTCGCAGGAAAATTAAAAAGAATTGGTTTGGGGTCTGCATCCAGATCCAGTTGACCGTACACATCCAGATGTTCATGATGACCTTCTTGTCATGGAGGCCACTAATATGAATTCAATTCCTCGTAAGTTAATTGCACATCCTAATAACTGCTATTTTATTTTGGGTCCTTACTCATAGTATACATTTTTGTATGTTTCGGATGAGAATCGTGAGCCCTTCAGAGTATTTTCTGACTATATACAACTATGAAAAGTGTTTGTTTTCACCGGAACTAATAATGTCTGCACTGCTTGTTGTCTTGTAGAAACAGATGAAGGCACAACTAAAGTTAACAAGTCTACTACTGTTGCAACAGAAAGCCATCCTGGTGTCAACACTTCAACATCTGTTTCAAATGACAGCCATCCTGATTTAAATACTTCTACTACTGTTTCAAAAGAAAGTGTTCCTGGATTAAATACTTCAGCTCCTATTACAAATGAAAGCCACCAGAGCATGGTCAATGCTTCAAATCCTGAGGTTGAGAAGAAAGCAAATTCAAGTCATTTAGAGACAGACATCAAGCTTCCTACAAGCACAGATAATTCTTCTGTCACTCATAATACCGAGAACGGAACTAGTTCTGGTAGAAGGCTTTTGGAAGACAACAATTCAAGCAAATCACAGGATGGTGGTTCTGAATCCAAAGATAATAGTAAGGAGGACATTCATGTTGCAACTGTAGAAAATGATGGTCTTCTCGAAGAGGATGCTGAGTCATCTTTTGAGTTACTCCGTGACAATGATGAACTGGCTGATGAGTATAACTATGACTACGACGATTATGTTGATGAAAAATTGTGGGGAGATGAAGAGTGGACTGAAGAGCAACATGAGAAAATAGAAGATTATGTCAATGTTGACGCACACATCTTAAACACTCCTGTGAGTTTTCACTTCAATGATTTTCTTACACAAGATACACACTTCCACACTTATTAAGTAATCATGGACGTGCATACATGTGCAGATATGTATGTTCTTTATGGATAAACTTTCTTGCCTGCTGCAAAATTTGGCTGACAGTACGCACTTCTTTATTTCGTCAGGTCATAGCAGACATTGATAATGATGGAGTATCAGAAATGGTTGTTGCTGTGTCTTACTTCTTTGATCATGAGTGAGTTCTCTTCCATAGTGTAAAATCTGATTTCTTTTATTATTGTTGGAATCCTTACGTCAATGTGTATGAGTTAACTCTTTGACTTTGAACTGACAATGATGTTGGTTTCTGAGAGTGGAATCAATTCTACAACCTTCAACCCTTTAATTGGCACAGTAGAAGTATCTTACCTCCTGAGTTTAGAGACTTTATGCAATATAGCTGCTAAAGCAAGAGGCGATGAACTTTATAGGTTTTATTGAAGAAAGAATATTGTGTCATTCTTGACACTAGGCAATGGATTTTAGAGGTTTAACAACTTTATCAAACAAATTTTATGGTATTGCAACAGGAGCTATCCCCATTAGTTATTTGCTCAAAACTAGGTGTAGGTTGTGTTGTGAGACGTATATTTTGTTTCTGTTTCATTTTTTTTTTTTGGGTTTTGTTTTTGTGGTTTTGTATATGGAGAACTAATTCCACAGGAGAATGTAGCCAGGCTTTTTAAGTTTCGTTCTCTGGCGAAATCAATTTAAAATATTTTCTTGTTTGAAATATAGGTCAGATATAGTCCACGCTTATTTGATGATCTCAGAGTAATTACCCGCCTTATACGTTGGCAGGTACTATGACAACCCAGAGCGTTTGAAGGAATTGGGTGGCATTGATATAGGAAAATATGTAGCGGGTTCCATTGTTGTTTTCAACCTTGACACGAAGCAAGTAAAGTGGACTGCTGATCTAGATTTGAGTACAGATACCGGAACGTTCCGTGCTTACATATATTCATCTCCAACTGTTGTTGATTTGGATGGTGATGGGAACCTGGACATTCTTGTCGGAACTTCATTTGGCTTGTTTTATGTGTTAGATCATCATGGTAATTAAATTTTGCATACCAATATTTTTATTGTTGTTATTCTATTTTTTTTTTCTGGTTAATTGCATTGCACTTGTTGCCATACCTAGGCTCGCTGACATTTCTACTATGATACGAGTTGCTGAATCGTGTTTATATTGAAAAGGAATCTTTGTTTTGTGATTTGGAAACTAAGATTTTTTTCTTCTATTCAGGCAAGGTGAGGGAAAAGTTTCCTCTTGAAATGGCTGAAATTCAAGGAGCTGTTGTTGCTGCGGATATTAATGATGATGGAAAAATTGAACTAGTGACTACTGATACTCATGGAAATGTTGCTGCATGGACTGCTCAAGGAGTAGAAATTTGGGAAACGCATGTTAAGAGTCTTGTTCCCCAGGTAAGTTTTGTTCGAGATCTACTTGATGTTAAGTTGTGTATGGTGGCAGACTATTGCTTTACCGTTGGTCAATTAATCTTTTAGCCCTAATCTGTTTTGCTCTGCACTAGAAAATATTAGTTTACAATTTTGATTTGTTGGATATCTTATTACATCTTTTATGTCTGCCATTTTATATTATAATTTGTTTAAGACCCTTGTGCCCCTTGGTATCTGCATGTTAATGCTTTGGCCGGCCTTTTGAGATTCTAGATATGTGATTTGAGATTGGTGCTGTGTGTGGTTAAGAAAATTTTAATATACTTTATAGATGCTAATATCCGTGTATTGTGTCCTCAGGGTCCCACTATTGGTGATGTTGATGGGGATGGCCGTACTGATGTTGTTGTTCCAACAGTATCAGGGAACATATACGTTCTTAGCGGCAAAGATGGGTCGATTGTTCGTCCGTATCCATATAGAACTCATGGGAGGATTATGAGTCAAGTTCTTCTTGTGGATTTAAGTAAAAAGGAGAGAAAAAGAAGGTCTCACTCTTGCTACAACATCATTTGATGGATATTTGTACCTTATTGATGGACCAACAGCATGTGCAGATGTTGTTGATATTGGTGAAACTTCGTAAGTTGTGTTGAATCCTTCAAAATGTATATCTCCAGTTTACTTTCCCTCTTTCCATGGTCTGAAAATTGCTTGATTTCATCTCTGCATGACAGATATAGCATGGTCTTAGCAGATAATGTTGACGGTGGAGACGATCTTGATCTTGTTGTTGCAACCATGAATGGCAATGTTTATTGCTTCTCGACCCCGGCTTCACATCATCCCCTCAAGGCAGGATAGCTCTCCGAAGATGATTTGGATGACTTCTGTTTTCTTTGATTTTGTTTTTGGGTTTCTAATTATTTGAGCATTGTATCTTTCTCAGGCATGGAGAGTACCTAGCCAAGGGAGAAATCATGTTGCAAATAGGTACAACCGTCAAGGTATCTTTGTTAAACATTCATCAAGAGCTTTTCGTGATGAAGAGGGCAAGAACTTTTGGGTGGAGATTGAGATCATAGATGAGTATAGATACCCGTCTGGGTTGCAAGCCCCATATAATGTTACAGTAAGTTGTTCCTTCCTACCAGAAAGAATTGGTTGGTCTCTTTCTTTGTTATGTACTTGTCTCTATGAAACTCATTCTGTTCGTTTTGATTCCCCTTCGATTACGCAGACAACCTTGTTGGTGCCTGGTAATTATCAAGGAGAGAGAAGGATAAAGATAAACCAGATCTTCAATCGTCCTGGAAAGTATCGTATAAAGCTTCCAACAGTTAATGTAAGGACTACTGGGAGTGTGGTTGTCGAGATGGTTGACAAGAATGGACTCTATTTTTCAGATGATTTCTCCCTCACATTCCATATGTACTACTACAGACTGTTGAAGTGGCTGCTTGTCCTACCAATGATGGGGATGTTTGGTGTGCTTGTAATCCTTCGTCCTCAGGAAGCTATGCCTTTGCCATCATTTTCACGAAACACTGACTAAAGTTTCTACTTTGATTAAACATCCCCCAACTTCGTAGTACTTTAATAGACATCAAGTCTACATACCGATGGCGGTTACAGCAGCATCGGGCACTTCAGTGACCCATCTTTTATAGCTCGGTTAGAGATATGTGTTGCCAAAATTCTGAGTGTTGAACAATAGATGTCGGAACTTTGTAACATAGTTGAAATGAGTTAGGACGACAGGAATGAACACCAAATCCAAGTTTTCTCCTCCATATTGTTTACAGGTCCTCTAGCTAAAGGAGATGTAGTGAACAGTCATTTTTGAATTTTTTCTTCATATTTTCATAGCGAGTGATAATACTGTTTTACTTGGAAAAAACTTAGCTCTCACTTGATGCATTGATATTCCGGACCCTTCATAATCTCCTGTACTTGTAAACAGAGATTGGTAACTAATATTGTTGCCTAGTTCTTGAGGATCAGATTTAAGCACAAACATCATACAAGCCAGAAACCAATTTCAGAATTTTTACCCAATGATGCCTTGAACAAATGGTCAAATACATAGCAAAAGGAACACATAGGTACTCAGACCAACAAAGGCTTACAGAAGCAGATAATGATTACAGCAAAGTCTTGTAATAAAGCTCTAAGCAATCAGAAGTTTAGAACACAGGCCTCTTTCCAAGCCTCTTGATCTCTTTGTCCATATTCCCAGTAAGCATCAATCCAAACATCTTGTAATCACATAGCAGGGACCAAAACGGATGCCCAAACGTCGCCGGAATATTCCCTTCGACGAAGAAATGGCTGTACCAAGCAAACCGTACCCAGAGAGAGGCACAAAGATCAGAAGCCACCAATTGAAGAGAGCCGAGATTATGAAGAACATGATACTAACAAGGGTGCCCACAAAATGCAAACGCCTTGTTGATGGCTTCGAGTGTTGGCTCATGTAGAAGACCCAGAACTCATCTAAGCTCCTGAAATTCATGTTTTGCTAGTGAAGGAAGAGTTACCCAATTGAGGTTTTGGGACAGATTAGGTTCTGGGTGTGCTGAAATGATCGTGAGGATGATCGTGAGGATGGAATTGGACTGAGGTTGACCAAAATATTGAGCAGGAAATTGGTGCCTTGGGGAGTGGAGGTGTTTGAACCTTGAAGCTTGAATGGAGAGTTAAAAAGATTAGAGGTTGGAAGGTTGAACAGTTTCTCTCTCTGCGTGGTGTGGTTTGATTGATCAAAGAAGCCAAGAAGGTTAGGGGTCTCCTCACTTTGGACTCATCTTTAGTCTTGTTGATCCCCTTTCTTGTTTGTAACATAAATATGAGATAATTAACTAATTTTTCTCTTTTGAATTTTGTTTTTAATTCAAATTAATAATCTACAAAATTGTATTGTATTGTTCTTGTTTCGTTATTGGCCCTACCACAATAAACCCCCATCGGGTGTTTTGTTTTATTGGGTTGATGGAGTTCATGGAAATAGCACATATAAAATCTTTCTTATTTTTTTCATTGATAAAGAATAGTATCATAGTACCATTATATTAGACAATTAGCTTATTGACAGATGATTAAACTAGATACAAAAAAAGATTAGTAAAGAAACATAAAATCAGAGGCAATACGCTCAATTACGGTACTCCAAGCTTCATGAATCCATCTAGTTCGCACAATCTACCAAGTTATCCAAACACCGCAATTTGGGCCACAGTGAGTTTGAAATTAGGCCCAACAACCCAATTCTAAGTTTGACTTTTTTATGGGCTTGATTCTAGACCCAGGCCCATGAGCCCAAGCCCATTCCCCCAACCTACCGATTTTCCTTGTCGCTTGTTGAGGCGTTAAACGGCGGCCAAGACACTCCACCACACGCGCCTCCATATGGTAGCAGCCCCCAATCCCGTCACTGCTATTCTTTCCGGCCACCATCCCTGAAGCTTCTGCGGCCATGACTTCCAGTCCTCAACTGGTTCAAGTGGCACCATGACACCCAACCAGAGCCCCATAGACATCACCTTGCAGCCATCACATCCAAACTTCAGATCCAAAGGCTCCTTACCGCCGATCACATGTTTGATCGGGTTCTCTGCTTCCGCTGGTGCTTTCCGGTCTTCTATCCAAACAAGGAAGAAAATTTCGGTGATTACGGAAATTTCGACCATTTAAAATATGGAAATTTCGACGGAAATTTCGGGGAAATATCGATTGTAGTAAAAAAAGTGAGAAAATTGACGGAAATTTGAAGAAAAACAAGGAAATTTTAAACCAAACTTTAAGAGATGTTTGTTTTCTATATTATGTACTATATTTGAAATGAAAACCTTGAATAAACATTGATCTATATGGAGTTGTAGTAAGTTAAGGTGAAAATGTTAGAGCTGAAATGTTAATAATTTTAAAAGTCTTTTTTTTTTTTTGAAAACACAAATGAAAGTTAGGTCATCACGTCTTATATACATATGATACATTTCACATGGAATTATATAAGTGCTTTAAAACCACGTAGAAGACCTATGAGGAACAAAATTTTCATTAGTATTGGTTGGAAATATTGGAAATATCAGGAAATATCGAGAAATATCGGGAAATATCGGAAAATATCGGAAAATATCGAGAGTTTCGGACGAGAAATGCTTGGGAGGGGAAAAATATATCGCTAGGTGAAAAAATCGAAAATTTCGACGAAATATCGCCGAAACTTTCGATTTTTTCTTCCTTGATCCAAAACATTGTCCTCATCTTCCCGACTTTCGAGATCAGAGATCTCCAAGCCATAATCCGACTGCCAAGGTCTGCCTTCGACGCCACAAGGGCTTTCGATATGAAACCAAAACCTTTGTCCACTAGATTGGTCAGAGTTTTGATGCCGCCGCTTGAGAGGTCATCGCCAAAACCCGGTCATTGGTTGGTCGGGGGAACACATGGTTCACCGCCGCTGCTGAAAAATTTCTGATGCCAAACCCTATGGTACGTGCTCTATGAAAGTCGGAGCATTCTCATCTCTGCACATATAAAATCTCATGGTTAAGAGTATCATGTTAACCTGTGTTGAGCGTGGAGATCCTGGATGACGCATTCACGCATCCTTTTTTTTTTTTTCGTATTCAAATCACACATCCAAGTCATGATCAACTTCCAAAGGTTTCAGAACATAAACGCATATCAATCTATTAATACCTTGTTTGCCAAGAAACAACTCAAAGGACGGATAACAGAAAAGCAAGAGACTTAGGTGTTTAAGGTAAACAACGACCTAAACACACCATTAACTTGTGTTCAGATCCTATAGTTTTCTATTGTGATCAGATCATGTCCCAATAATTATTATCTATGTTAGTCAAGTTAACTTGAACGGCTGTCTATTTTGATTTCTATTGGAATTGACAAGTCAGTATTTCTTCTTCAGAGTGAGAACAAATAGTTTGATGCTAAAGTTCTTTGTCAATAATTGTAAACCTTTGTTTGGTGCGGTGATTGTTTTGTAATTGTAGTTTATTAAATGATTTTTTATTTAATTTTTTACTCAAAAGAAAGTATCAAGAAAAAACAAAGTACACCGTCACAAAATAAGTTTCAATCCTAATATTTTGTCATCCATTATATTTAGTAGTCATATATAATAATCCGTTATATCAATCAGACCCGTACCTAAATAGAGTCCTAAGAGTCGATGAACTCAGGGCCCAGAACATTAAGGGGCCCAAATTTTTCTTTTGTCTTTGTGTGATCACATTAGTTTAGTTAAAAACAATCAAAAATACTTAACAACATCCAATTAGGTGGTGTTAGAGCATCTCCAACAGCTTTTCCAAAATTTCTCTAAAATGGGGAAGCAAAAGCTAAAATCTCTAAAAAAAATTTGATCAAAATCCAGCAGCTTCTCCATTTTGGAGATTACAACATTTAATACAACAATAAAATATAATATATCATCATTAATTATAACAAAAAAACATTATATATTTCATTGTAACAATAAACTACCTAATAAAATATTTTATTGTTGTCTTAAATTCGTTGGAGCACGTGAAGAATTTAATTTTGGGGAAGGAAGACTTTGCTGCAAATTTGGGGAATGAAGACTTCTTTTTCTTCTTCATCCTCATTTTGGGGAATGAGATGGGGAAGCTGTTGGACTAAAAATAGCTCTATATTCCTCAAAATTGAGAATTTCAAGAAAATAAGGAAGCTGTTGGAGATGCTCTTAGATTACAAAAGAGAAAAATGAATATTAAATTTTACCTATTATATTACTATCATTAATTACTATTTTAGAAAAATGAGCAGCCTAAGTAAGAAATTTGTTGCACAAATAAATTTTTTAATAGGATTTCTAATGTTTTTTGTTGTTAGATTTGAGTTTATAACTTTAGTTCATGAAATTGTGTGTTTCTTGAATAGAGAAAATAAAATTGAATGAATACTATACTTCAAGGACCCAATTTTGAAAGTTTGACTCAAGTATGAAAATCTCAGGTCCGGACCCGATATCAATGAACATTTTTTTACATTAATTTTGACATACACAGTAAACTGTTATATTTTGAAAATTTAATAGTACATATTTTTCTTGATACCGCTAATGCGACAGCTTAGGAAGTGTCGATTGGATGACTGCTTAGTGATACCGCTAGTACATATTTTTCTTGATCGCATTACATCTCTAATGATATTTTCATTGTGATAAAACATATAGAGTCGTCATTACAATAATACTTTTAATTTTAAGGAGAAATTGCATAGATGGTGACGGTCCAAGCTTGTCCAAGGAAGAAAGGAAACATACCGTTGTCAGGTTACCATTCTTTTCAAATGAGACCCAAATGCATGAAGCAAGTCTACCACTAAACTGAACTAGTATGTTACATCCTGACTTTTAAATTTTTTACCTTATTTACTAGCTTGGTATTAAAAGAGTTTTACCGTCTTCATCAATGAGCTTATAGCTTAATTGGTCCCTAGAGGGGTTTTGGGGGACGATTATTTCGGAGGAATTATTCGTAAGAGAAAAATGTGACAACGGTAAAAATAGTAAATTTTAGCTAGTAAAAAGTAATTTTTACTAGGGGTATTATTTTGTGGTGTTATTTGTGGAGTTGGGTTTTATTTGGTGTGGGTAGGAACCGGTTGGGGAAAAAGCCCAACACATTTTCTCCCTTCTCTCTCTCTTCCCTCCCGACTCTCTCCCCAGGCTCTCTCCCTGCCGGATTTTCTTCTTGCCCGTTCGCCGCCGTCCAGCCGCCTGAGACCGCCGCTCCGGTCCCATTCAGTCCGCTGTCTCCTCCTCTCCATTTCTGGGTAGGTGACCGAACCCCTAGTGCCGCTGATCGGGAAGGAACTCGATCGTCTAAGGGGGGCCGTCTGTCTTCTTGCCGGAACTCCCTCCTCCGACCGCCACAGCCAGAGCTGTTGGGCTCAAAAGGAAGCGCTTCTCCCTCGAAAGATTTTGGTGCGATTCGTGCTAGGTAAGGAGAAATCATCATTGATTGAATTTCTAGGGTTCTTGGTTGTGTTTTGGTTCAATTACCACTAGGCTTGGAATTTGTATTTGTGCTAGTTAGGAAAGTTGTAGAGTGGGTTGAGAGAAAGTTGCTGTTAAAATTTGGTAGGCATTGGAGGTCGCCGTCCGCCGCTGTTAGGGGGATTTTCATGGTGTTAAATGTGTTTTATTAAGGGGAGTCTAATGAAGTGAAGTTTGGAATTTTTTGAGGAGTTTTGGATAGTTTAGGATTTTCAAAATTTGATATTTTGGCGGTTAATTAGGATAGAATCCGGCAGTTGGATTAAAGTTGTTTAATCTGTGGAATGTCGTAAATAAGGCTGCTAGTTCTGGTGTTGAGGTGTGGACCGTATCGAATTAGGAATGTTGAAGTTATGCAATGATGAGCGTGGTTATGGCTCACGTTTGATTTTGTCTATTTTATATAAATATTAGATTTTTGATTGGGAATTTAATTATACATTTGGAACAGGACGTGAGGAGGCTCGAGTAGAAGAGGCCTCAGATCGACATCAGGCTTAGGCCTAATTTATGAGTGGACTTTGTTTTAATTTAAAAGCATTCGATGCATTATTTTGTTGATCGGTTATTCTTCTGCTAGGATTTATTGCTTTTTCGGATATTTGGTAGTTTTCATCATTTTTGAGACTTACCGAAAATGAGATTTTCGATGAATATGTATGTGGATATTGTGAGGATAGTATGTATAATAAATGCTAGCTAGCCATATTGTTCCGTCATAATAAGGTAAATTCTATTATGGCGTGACGTGAGTATGAGACACAAGTGTCTTAGCCCTATATGAAAACTATTTTCTTATATTTTCGTCTAGGTTTTCATATAAGAGATCTGCACGTATATACATCCGTCTAGTTCCGTCATAATGAGGGAAAATTCCATTATGGCGCTACGTGAGCGTTAAACGCAAGCGTCGTAGCCTTGTATGAATTTCTATCTTTCTTATTGTTTCATAGAATTCGTACAAGGAATCTGACGAATGTAAATACATACTTATATATATTTATATATAGTTTAGCCTAAGAGGCACTATTTATTAAGTTTGGAGACTAGCCGGAACTAGTCAAGTAATTGCCAATTGATGAGTTGAGCGCTTTTGAGCTGTCGCATGTAGCATATTTTCTATGGAAATTGAATTGGGAATGCATAAATATTTTTATTGAATTCATTTTTGTCCACTCACTCTAACGTTTGAAAATGTTTTTCCCTGGGCCTTTCGTTTTTAAAAATGTCCAGTCTGCAGAGTTCGTGTTGACACTAGTAGGAGGCAAGGCATAGTTACCCATTTCTCCACCACTTTTCACCAGTAGGTTACATGTTTAACCTACCAGTGTATTTTTCTTGTTTCCTCTAATTTTTAGTAGCTCTGATTACCCTTGGGAATGTATAATATTCGGTGGTGTGCTAAGATTCATAATACATTTTGAATATGCGAAGGATGACATATGTTATATTAGTTTGGAGGATGTTTTTAAATGTTATATTGTGGTGGTTGTGTTTGTGGGGAGCGGATGGCACAGGAGGATAGTGGTTCGTTTAGGAGTGTTATCTTTAAATTTTTCAGGTTAAGGTTGTCCATTTTCAAGGGAGTTTATGCTGAATTTTTTGGTAAATTTTCCTTAGAGGTAGACCCCGCACGACTTATTTCGAGTTTCAGGGTAAAATTCGGGATGGTCTTGACATAGTATGTTTAACATATCGATACATTCACCATAATGATGATCATGGATGAGCCCGAGACTAAAAGGGACATTATCCTAGACTTGGACAAAAAACCTAAAATTAGTTAAAAAATAACAAAAATTTAAATATACACAATAATGTAAGTAAACCATGCAATCTTAGCCATAAAATGGAGACAAGACTAAAAAGAATGAGTGGACTTGATATCGTAGCCTCTTCTTGGCTACGATAATCTCTCTCGCCTATCTCATGTCTCTGGCATGCCTCATAGCTCGATTATTACTCGCTCTGTAATTTCGGGTCTTTTGGTTCAGTTCTTAGAACATTAATCCTCTGCCTCGTGTCCTAATTAACAATACTGCATTATGAATTTTGATTATTAATGCATATTCCTTTCTTTGTGACTTAAATTCATTGTTAAAATTAGAACCTTATCCTTCTTTAAGCATCGAATCTCTGCTTGCGGAAACAGTTTCAAGTTTCGTGTTATTGAAGATGGCAAATTTACTCGCAGCAGATTTGGAAAATGAAAATCTCATTGGGCAGGGAAAAGAAAATAGGATATTCGTCTATCCAACATTATCGATTAGGAGTCATCCTGTTATCGAGGATGACAAGATTAGGCAACATATTGAAAGAAACACAAAGACATGTAGGTAGGTAGTGTCTAATTAGTAGTAGGAAGTGGTTTAACAACATTGTTTCATTTGCAACATCAAATTTCTCTATAGTGGTTGCATCAGTTATAGGACCTTAAAGGAGTGCTAAGCTAAGTTTGTGATTGACATCAAAACTGTCTGAGTGTGAACTTGAATTGATTGTGACCGTAATCTACCTAGTGTTGTTATAGACTTGTAGCTAGTTGTCATGTTTACATCTTATTTGCAACACTAAACTTCTCTAACTGAGTACAATAATGGTAGAGTTAGACTTTGGAAACACTTTCCTTGGTTTGAATTGGTTTTCTTATTCAATATCTGTGATTGAGCATGTTAGTTTGTGGACTGGAATAGAAGTGTTTTTAAGCTGCCTAAATAGCTGTATCATGGTTTGCTGATTTCCTTTAGTTGCATAATTTTGTTGGACCTTAAGAGACTCATCGTTCTTTCACTTCTCAGATGAGTGCTAGTTGTTGTTTACAACATATTTGCGACCATAAACTTCTCTACCTATGACGATACAAGGAAAAAGAATTAAAGTTGTCAAAATTCCAAAATGTGAAGAAACTTGATTGTCGGGAAGCCCAGATGAACTTGACCTGTCCAACCCAAACTGGGAAAATCCAAAATCCAAACTGAAGTACTAAACTTAACATGACCTAGCTAGTATCATCAATTTTCGCTTTTCAGTAGTACTTGGTAAGCTCAAGTCTTTCGCTCCTAGTATAAGGTCAATTGCAAGTTCTGAGACGACCTGTCATCATGTGAGGTAGCTTGTTTGGTTCAAGCCAATTAGGTCAAAAACCTTGATTTATTTTTATATTTTTATTTCTTATATCATTCCAACAATAGGAAGGAAATTTCTTTTCTTAACCAATCAGGAATCACCCTTTGCAATCTTAAACTGTATATAAAGGCCTATTAGGACTAGGAAGAGTAGAATCATGCATATTTGATCTGCAACTTGATCTCCTGCAACTAGGACTTTTCTTTTGCAGTTGGTTGAAAATAAAGTTGTTACAAATCGATTGATGATGACGAAGATGTGTTTCGAGACCGATTGTCTCCAATACATATTGAGTCTGATGATGGCTGTGAGGTTGCAACTAATAATCAAACGTCGAAAAGGGCAAGGTAACAACTGATGATGGGAAAACAACAAGCAGCATAGATCATCAGAAAGTCAAGGTAACTTCTGCTTCTTCTATGTGTGATTTTTGTGCCAACTTTGCTGACAAATTTGTTTTCCTACACGAGGGGCTCTTAGCCACCTTGAGTGTTGAACACATCCACCGTTTACACAAGCACAACACTGAGAAATTGCTCCTCCGTAGAAAACTCGTCCTGGTAATTAATCTAGATCACACCTTTGTGAGTCACATAAGTCTCAGTCGTCTGACCCCAGAAGAAGCAGAATATTTGAAGACCCGAGCAGAATCACAAGATGTTTTCATAGTGCGAGTTCCTCCTGAAATGAAACCTATGATTATCAAGTTCAGGACCTTTCTTAAAACCTTTCTGAAGGAAGCTACTGAGTTTTTCGAAATATATGCATTTGCAAATGCTCATCGATCTCTTTTGTTGAAAATTGTTGAGCTACTCGATCCTAGAAATGAGTACTTTGGTGGTAGAGTGATATTGCCCGAGCATTTTTGTTCCACCCACAAATGAAAGAAGTCTCTTGATCTTGTGCTTGGCCAAAAAACTGCTGCTTTGGTGGTTGATGATGAATCAGGTGGATGGACAAAGAGCAGTTGGAATAATACAATTATACCGGAAAAGTATTGTTTTTTCAAAAAGAATGGCAATAAGAGAAAATGCAAGTCCCTATGTGAGTTGAAATATGATGAACCGGCTGATTATGTTGCATCTTTGCTTAAACATCTTAAGCGAATTCACAACAGGCTAGGTTCTTTAATGATGAAGTAATGTGCGACAACCTTTTCGACAAAAATGTGGGGATGTTGTTGAAAATTGAGTGGGACTCTAAAAGTAAGAACAGTAAGCTTCAGCTGTGGAGGAAGGCATTAGCAAATTGTATGCGGATAAGAGTTAAGGCGTCGCTCACTGATCGACAGATGAAGATGGCAGAGAAGTCGTCGCAAGCTATTTGTGTTGAAGAACAAGTGGATGATCTATTGGAGGTTGCAGAAGCAGCTCATGTTAGAAAGTCACCTGCTCGTTGGTGACATCGGAGTTGGATTGACAAATCAATCCGTTTGTGGCAAAAGGGACATGTAGACAAGTTCCCCTTTTTGGACATGCAGCTCATGTGGCTGCAGCTCATATATGAACACCCTGGAACCCCCCTGTCGATCCCTATTACAATAGAGTCATGAAGATAAGTTTCCCGTTATTGATTGAGGATGAAGAAATTAGAAGAGGAAAGAAACACCGAGACAAGTTTGGTATTCTAAGTTAGTTTTGTGATTACATGTATCACAACTTTTTGTATATTTGAACTTGAAATAACTTCAACTATTGGTGCTAATTTACATCTTTAATGTTTTAGCGAATTTCAGTCTTGATATAGTATGAGACTTTGATCGTTGCATTCACTCTAGACTCGGATTTCTCGAAAAAAAAAAAAAGAAAAAAAAAGTCGATCTTGAATTGGGACAATTGTTCTGTCAAAAACTTTAGGAGCCATTTATATGGAGAACACACATTAAGTAAAAAATTATATTTAAATAATATCTTTAATACACGATATGTATTTATAAATATATATGTAAATAATCAAAATTAGATGAAATAATAAAAATACATGATCGTCTCCGCATAAAAAATTTCTAATTGACAAGATTTTTATATATTTTCTTTTCAAAGGAGAGCATCTTCACTCCACTTAATTTTCTAGGTTTATGCTTTATGGGTATTTCTGTCTTTTTATCTTTGCTCTTTCCCTGTCGCATCCGGATTCCTTTTCCGGTTTTCCCTTTACAATTTGAAAACACCGTTCCTAGACTAAGCCGGCTTCCCTTGGCCTATAAATACCCTACCCTTTTCCTACCTCCGACTTCTAAATCTATCAAGCTTATAAAGCCCCTCTTCACTTTCGTCTCTTTATCAATCTGCTCCGGTTCTTCAATATCACTTCTGTGAACTATGACGTTGGAGGCTAGTTTGGCTGTTGCTGATGGCCCTCCTGAACCAAAAATCGTGAATATAGTTTCCACCGTAAACTTGGGCTGCAAACTAGACCTAAAGATGATCGCGATGAAGGCTCGAAACGCAGAGTACAACCCGAAACGGTTTCACGCCGTCATAATACGAATCAAGGAACCCAAAACCACCTCTCTCGTCTTCTCCTCCGGCAAGATGGTCGTCACCGGCGCCAAAAGCTACATAGAGTCTAAACAAGCGGCACGGAAGTACTCTAACACCGTCAAGAAAACAGGGTTTGAGGTAAGTTTCAAGGATTTCAAGGTTCAAAACATCGTGGCAAACTGCAAGCTCAACTATCCGATCAGGCTCGAGACTCTTGCGCACTCCGAGACTCTTGGGTTGGCCACGTACGAGGCTGAGCTATTTCCGGGGTTGATATACAGGGTTCTGAAGCCCAAGGTTGTCTTCATTGTCTTTGCGTCCGGGAATATTATTATCACTGGGGCCAAGATCAAAGAGGACACGGACAAGGCTTGGGAGCTAATGTACCCTCTTATTGCACAGCACGGAAGACCCGTCAACTTTGTACCATCTTCCATTGTAGCATCTCCGATCGAAGAAAAAAGTGCACCTAAAAGTGGAAAAAAGAGGGTGATTGAAGCATCTAGTTCTGCCTCTGGCTCAGTTTAGTTGCTTTTGAGTTTTGATGTTGTTTGAACAATTAATGCAATTGCCTCTTCATTAGGTTATTTGTTTGTTTTCTTTCTTTCTCTGTTTTTCTGTTCTTGAGTTGGGTTGCTGATCAATCAGAAAGGATGATGCAACCACCATTAATGGTCAAGTTTCAGACATTGTCTAAAGTCTAAAGCCCCTAAACTTAACTATAATGTTGGTTTAAGGTTGCTTGAAACTGAGGATTATTAGTAAAAGTGATAAAACGATTATCAATTTGGTCTCAAGGTTATTTGAAACAGAGTTCTACACTCGTGGGAATGTGCCTGGAATGATCCGGGACCTATTATTGTACCGAGTAACTATAATGCTGAGTATTTTAGTTGTTTCCATTGTTTAAGGATAGTGTTTGCTCAAAAATCGTGTCGGGGCCGAGAGTCTTGAGAACAATCGTCCTTCTAAGTGCGCGGGCGTGTCAACTCGCCGCCGAAACGGCCAAGCGAGGTTTTTGATAAATATTTGCGCGTGATCGGACTTCTTCAAACGATTGTAGGCCAAGGAATGAACCGTCTCGGTCTTTAGGTTCTCTTGCCTTTGTTGCAAGGACTTTCGGCGTTTTCACCGGTGTTGCTCCTCTTTTTTTTTGTGATTTTGTATGAGTTTGTGAGAATTAAAATGCGAAAAGTAAAAGAACAAGAATCTAAATGCGAAAATTTAAATTGCATGAAACGTAAATTGCACGAAGTAATTGCAAGAAATTAAAGTGCATGAATTTAAAGACGCGGAAGAGAAATTGCATGAAAGTAAAGTACGGAATGTAAATAAAGCGATAAAGTGCGGAATGTAAAGAAAACGAATAAAAAGAAGAAGAGAACTATGCTAGAACATAAATGAAACTATTGATATTATAGAGAATTCGTAGAGAATTTGAAGTGTTTGAGATTGTATTGAAGTGTTGTTTGTGTTGGTCGGGGACCTTTTACAATGAACTATATGTCTTCTATATATACTATTACAAACAAAAGAAATTAAGGAAGGAGAAAACAATTAAATAAAATAAATATTACGGTCTTAATGACCGAATCAAAGATATACTCCGTATTGTTTTCTCCTTAATCACGCGTTTATTTCTTTCTTCTTGTGGCTTCGTTGGAATTGATTTGCTAATTATGTTGAAATTTCGGTCTTCAATTCTTCCAATTAGTCATAATGCTAATTTGTTGTCATATATCGTCATTGCTTCAATATTTGGTATGTGATTTTAATACCAAATAATGAATCTCGGCCAATCTTAATAATGGTTATGATAATAATCGTAATAATTATCATCAAATGTTGTAATCTTTCTCGCAACCAACGGATTCGGCCTAGTGGGTCGATGTGTAAAAAAATAGGTACAAACAGACAGATAGAGCTCTGGCGGGCCAATTTACAGAATGAACAAATTGGACCAGTATGATACTCGTTGAAACTACAGTAAATCTAGATATACAAGGCACGTTGTAACAGATGTAGCACAGAACATAAACAGGAGTTTGTTGCATCCACCAGAAGTTGTAATTACGCGATCAAACCCCTCCCAGCTCTGAACAATACCTAAGAATTGACTAAAACTCTTGAAATCCAAATAAATTTTGTGTTAATCAATTTCCTAACAGATTCGCTTGCTCTTGAAATCCAAATAAATTTTGTGTTAATCTACTTCCTAACAGATTCGCTTGATAATCTACTTTTGCAAATTGTTTGACATTTGTTTCTAGAAGACTCGCTCTCCAGTAGCGAAAAGGTTCCAAAAGATGGTTGTCATGAAATAGAGAGCTGCAGTGACAGTTAGGAATGCCTGAAACGATCCCAGCCATTGTACAAAATAGCCTGTTCCTATTGTGCTGACTATTGCTGCAAATGTCCCTGCTGAATTTGAAATTCCTGTTCATACAGATTGTTACTGTATCAGCTAGCCATTTCAATAAGGAAAGTAGAATACAATTTTTCCTTTCAATAACTTACCATGGAGAAATCCGGCAGACTCAGGAGCTATATCCTAATCAAATTAAGCAAGAGGATATCAGATTGGAATGAAGTGACCATAATTGATAGGAAGCTGTCCACCGCATTGGTTTGAATGTTTTTCAATATGATCATTGGATGGGTGAACTTACTTGTATATTGAGAAGAAAGCCAGCTTGACTGAAAGAGCTCAAACATAACGCCACTGTAAGGAGAACTGCAGCAGCCGCGGTGTGTTGACATAGTTCAAGCACAGCAATGACACTCCAGGCCCAATGAAACCAATGGACTGTTTGGTGTAGATACAGGTCAACATAGTGAATTAAAAGATGTATATCTTCAAGCAAGTTTGCTGTAAATCGGCATTTGATGCAAAGACTTTGCTCTCATAAATGGGTTCAATTAAAGTCAACATAGACTTCCCCCTTGTATAAGAAAATTCCGTCAAACAGATAATTTGAACAAGTAAGAAAATCCCCTGTCATTGGTACACAATGTTTGTCTCGAATTAAGATTTAGTCAAGAACTCCAGTTTTCCTTTTGCAGACAATTTTTTTATAAGATTGAAGAGATACTATTTTGCTCTTTAATTATTATGACTCCCAAAGGAGATACCTGCATGATCTTGCGGACTATCGTCAAAGAGTAGCCTGCCTTGATTAAGCAATCTGATGCTGTGCCAGCAATGCAGCTGGAAATTGCCATAGATCCCCATGGAACAGCACTGAACCAAGCTGCTTGTTTTAAGTTTACATTAAATACCTATAACAAAAAGATGTGTATTAGTTCGAACGATAGTAAGTTACCATTTGATATGATGATATAGGTGAATATATAAGCTCTGAGAAATGTCCAGATATGTCCTGAGCTTTTGGTGGGTAGCGCTTGAGCTACATTTAGGCTAAATGGTGTTACCATGAACAAAAATCTAGGAAGACAAACTTACAGTCTTGAAATAAACAGGCATCCAAGAAAGTAGAACAAAGTATCCCTGCAACATGATGAACCGTACCGGAAAACACAAAAAAAGGGCATTAAGGATCACCGCCGGATAAAAGATTTCACTAAGTAAATCACTATTACTATATATTGTAAACAAAACTCACCCAGTTATTAGTTATATTGGCAAAAATAATACTCCATGTTGGTAATTTTGATAGTAGGAGCCGCAGAGGTGGGAACTTGTCATTGCTTACTGGAGAATCAGATTTTCCTGCTTGGATTAACCGGAGCTCTGATTTGCTGATGAAATCACTCTCTCTTGGATCATCTGTGACTGTAGATGCCCATATTGTCGACCAGAGGAGTCCAAGGGAGGAGAAGAGAATAAAGGGACCATTTATTCCCATTGACGACAGCATAACTGGAGTTAGTAGTAAGCCAGTAACATTGCCAAGATGAAACCCAGCCATAGAAATTCCAACTGCACTAGCTCTTTCATGGGTTGGGAACCATCTGCTCAATTTACACATAAACATATCTTAGTCATTACTGTACACACATAATTTGTTTAAACCCTGGCTTACTTAGACGTCAGTTGGTGAACAAATTTGACCCTAACATTTTTAACACTAAATTACACTATCAAGGATCAAAGAGGCATTACCTTGATAAGAGGGTGCTCATGGAAGGCAGGGCCACACCTTCAGCGAGTCCAAAGAATGCACGAACAGCCAATAGGCTGGTTGTAGAATGGTTGGCAGCCCAGGGAGTCAGGAGAGTGGCCAAAGACCACATGGCCACACCCCATGCCATCACTCTCTTCCCTCCATATCTATCTACTAAGGCTCCTCCGATTACTGATGAGAAGATATAACCCCATAGAAAGGATGACTAGAAAATGCATCATCCACATACTAGTCATCAGTATAAGAAGTGAAACAAAGCAAACTGAAAGAAAAAAACAAAAGCAAAATACATCCTAACTGTTGTCATCATACGACGTCCAATCCATCAGGGAACATATATATCCCAAAGTTTCGGACATTCTGATGATCTGATCAAATTATGGAGTTCAGAAGTTTGCTAGGTGATTCCAAACTTCCAACATTCATATGCTCTCAAGCAGAGATTAATTGCTAACCATTCTATATCTTTTTCATCAACAAAACAATGTTAGATTAACCACCTCTAACATCTCTGGAATAAGTTATTCTGGTAAAGAAAGTCTTTTTGTGGTCTGAGTTCTTCTGGTAACCAAATGCAAATTTACAGTCTACGAAGACAATTTCAACACATATTTGGTCCCACCAGATTCTATGGTCTTTCTTTCTATATACGCCTTCAGGCACCAGACGCAAACAAACTATTTCGCCTATATCAACCAAACGAATCAAACTTTCCTACACAAAATTGAATCCTAAAAGGTATTAAAGCAATAGAATTTAACTCTAAATCTAAGAAAACCAATTAAAGCTTTAAGACTTTAGAGTAGTACCTGAACAACACCCAAGAAAGAACTAGTCCAACCCTTTTGAGCTGCTAGCGGAACAATGGCCACAGACATGACAACTCTGTCAGCATTACAAAGACACATCACACAAGCCAATAGAGCCACAACCTTGAACCTCTCTGGCACTCTCACTAACTGCTTGGCTTCTCCTCCTCTTTCTCTTCTCCCAACAAACATCCCCCTCTCTATGCCCTCTGCTGTACATTTGACCACCCATGGCTTCCTCTGAAGCCTCTCTGTTCTTGATCCTCTGTTTCTTCCTAAACCATAGCCAAAACCCTCCACCCATTTTGTGGGTTTTGCTTGGTGGAGCAATCTAGGCCTAAACCCCAACTGGGTTGCTCTTGCACTAATCAAATTTGATGGGAGGCTGAGAAATGAGAAGGGTGTGGGTCAGGTATTGAGGAATGTAGTACAGATTTGGCAGGAGTTACAACCGCCATGGCAGTAACAGAGAGAGAAACAGGAGAATATTTAGGAGAGACCGATTCAAAAGAATAAAATATGTGCGCTCTTGATATCATTTATGTACAAAATTTTAAAAGAGCGCGACTCTTTATATAGAAAACCATGTGAAGCACTACTAGTTAACACAAGGGTGTCTGGTCTGGTAGGGGGGCATTAAGAAATGGGGCCATGAAACTTGAACTCATAGAATTGAAAATGAAGAAATGAAGTTTGGGGGTTGGTGAGAAAGGGAGTGGAGCCTGAGAGTTAACTGTCTTCTTCTTAAATAGGGAACTTAAGTAGTTGGAATGATGGGAAACTCTGTCCTACGTGGTCACACGTGTTGTTGTTCTGTTGCTTTCTTTTCTTTGTTCTCACCAAACCACGGTGTCGAGGTGGTTCCCAACAACTATTTGGCTGCCTACTCCCGCCTCTAATATCGGGAGAGAGGTATTTGGCGGTGGCGGGGTAAAGGATCGCCGCTGCAGCGGGGTAAAGGTCGTGGAGGAGTAGTTGCAGGTCTTACCATCACATGTTTATAATTTGTGAGTCGACCTGTTATGTAACGCGTGATTTATATCAAATTTTCAAAGAATTCGACACATATCTAACACTATGTTTTATATTAATTTTTATTATTTAAATTTAAATTGATCTGATGGTTGTTCGTTTTTTTTTTTTTAGGAAAAGAGAAATGTCCATTGATCAAAGATCATGACGACCAAAAGGTCAACATAATAGTCCGAATATCATACAAACGCATATCTATGCTAAATCAAACTACGTCTAAAAATTAAAAAAACAACCTCAAAGTTACATCCAAAAAGGTGGATGATGAACTTGTGTATTAGAACATCTTTAACAGACTCTCTACTTTAACTTTTTAGCTATTTTAGAGAACGTGTTTATTTTTTAGATGTTTTAGGAGCTCCAGCACAGGGCCGGCCCTGAGATTTTGGGGGCTCGAAGCAAAAAAAAAATCGGGGCTCCCTGTCAAAAAGTATATGTGCATTTTAGTTCACTTCAAAAGTAAGTGTGCACATAACACAACAGTAAACTCCTAATAATACTGAAAATGTTATAGAGATTGAAACAAAAATCTGAAACTTACAAATATCAGTACTCTTGTTACTGAAAAACTACTCTTCTTGATTCTTGGCAGCAAAGGTGTCAATTAAGCATGGAATATACTCAAGCTTTTTCCACCAAATCTTTTTTATAATAACATAGCCAAACCATTAGTCTATCTTGTGACATAGTTGATCGAAATAAGATTTGATCAACTTTAACTTTGAAAAGCTTCTCTCAGCACAT